>CM067362.1:68143358-68233731 GCA_034401795.1 Chaetoderma sp. LZ-2023a
CACGACACGACGATGTTGAAAGATCCATTATCCCAGTAGTCATCCAATACCGGTAGAATACGTCATGTTATCAAAGGGAAGTGTCATATCGAAGCACCAGAAACTCCATCTGTACAACGTACTGATATTCCAAATATCAATCGACCAATCTGAAACATGATCGCTGAAAACGGTAACATCGTAAAGGTAAACGGGTTCAGAATCCAATGTTTGAGAATGATTAATGATGCTAGTCTTCAGACGAGGAAACACAAGCAAAGAATAACGTAAGGGCTGAATATGGCCGGCAAGATCACAGACATCGTTCAAAACGAAGGGGTTTGCTGGTTCGGCCATGTTACCACGAATACCAAATGAAAATTACGTTTCTATTGCATACAGAAACGACTTTCGACATCCACAAAAGGCGCCAGGCCTCCTAAACGCTGTGCACATCAAATTAAAGCGAACAGCAATGACGGGGTTTCTGTTTAAAAGTGCATATTCACAGCAAAATGATTGAAAATAAAATTGTTTATATTGTATAGTTTTAGAGGCTTAAACTATGGGCCTAGATGGAATGAAACGAAATAAATCTTAACATATGATGATTTAATTATGTATAAATTAATATAATTTTTTAAATTGTGAATTTAAATTAGGGACTCGTGCCTCTATAAACGGCAGAAATCGATAACTCATTTATAATTTAATAAATATTATGTTAACTATTTTGAAACTAATTTGACTGTGAGCTGTTGTTGACTATGGCTTTATTGTGAAAATAGCCCACCGTTGCTATATCTGGGTGTTCGGGATTTAAACGGTTAAGTACGATTTATATAGATTAACACGGGATAAGCCTGGTAGTGTCTTGTGAATAGGGGAATCCAGTTTATCCAGTTTCTCAGTCAACTATATGACGTCATAATCAACTACGCGACGTGTAGGATGACGTCATAACCAATTACGTTAAGAATGGCATAGCTAAATTAGTCACGAACACTTAATGGACCTTTCCAGTTATATCCATCCATCCTATGACGTCATGATCAGCTACGTGCCGTAGAGGATGACGTCATAATCAATTACAGCATGAACGACTCCGTCTTAAACACGTAGTAGTACGACACGTTGTACGAATTGTATGTCTTTACAATAATTTAATAAACATGCTGTTGAACATTTTGAAATTAATTTGACTGGGCGCTGTTGCTGCCACAGGCAGCAACAGCACACCGTCAGATTTGTTTCAAAATATTCAACAGTTTACCTGTATAGTTTTCTGGAAACTGAGATTCAGAGAGTGCAGGGATCGATCGATCCAAACAAGAGCAAAGAAGTGTGGGCCGAGCTTAGTTAGAGATGGACGAGGGATAGTTTAAAACCGGAATCACCCATTGCGTGGTAACCCGGCTTTATAACCGCGTACAAACCAATTAAGCAGCGTAATGGTTAGATAGAGCGCTATGCACCGCATCTTGCTGCAGACCCAGAAGACGGTTGTACCACGAGGAATATGTTCTTCAGAACCACAATATTGTGCTCCCGAGAGGTTTCGTCCTGCCGTGGCATTATCGCTATATGGGGATTGCTCTTAGTTGCACCTTTCACAAAAAAGTAAATTTATGTCTTCAGAAAAATTAGCTTTGTGTGAGCGTTGACCTTTAGGTTGTAGAATCCCAGCGTCATTCACATTGATTTCTAGTCCCGGGTCTCTATTTATTCCGTTTTTACGCTCGTTATAAATAGCAAGAAATAATGCGGACTTCATTGACTAAAGGGATGATTGCATGTCGGATGGCATTAGTAACCACTGCAGATTACTTCTAATTTTAGCGAGTTGCATATTCTGGTGCTGTAAGGAATTGTATGTTTAGTACCGTGTCTTGTCCTATTCAGAGGTCACAGCGTCTAATAGTAATGCTGAGAGACCGAAACGAGGCTTGCATCCATTCATTAACAACGATACATGCGTTATGTCGTGTGCTCAAGGAGCAGGGGAGAGAGAGAGAGAGAGAGAGAGAGAGAGAGAGAGAGTCGAGCGAGAGAGAGAAAGAGAGAGAGGGGGGGGGGGCGGGAGAGAGAGGGGAGAGGGGGCGAGAGAGAGAGAGAGAGAGAGGAGAGAGAGCGAGAGAGAGAGAGAGAGAGAGAGAGAGAGAGAGAGAGAGAGAGATGGGTGGGGGAAAGGGGAAGGGAGGGAGGGAGGGAGAGAGAGAGGAGGAGAGAGAGAGAGGGGGAGAGAGAGAGAAAGGGAGAGAAGAGAAGAGGGAGGGAGGGAATGGGAGGGCGAGAGAGAGAGAGAGAGAGAGAGCGAGAGAGAGAGCGAGAGAGAGAGCGAGAGAGAGACAATGATGGGGAGAGGGAGAGAGAGAGCTAAATGAAGGATGGATGGATGGAAGCAGAGAGAGGAGAGAGAGAGAGAGAGACGAGAGAGAGAGAGAGAGACGAGAGAGAGAGAAGAGAGAGAGAGAGAGAGAGAGAGAGAGAGAGGAGAGTGGAGGAGATGGGGTAGGGGATGGAGGAAGTGATATGAGAAAGGCATGGGAGTGCGTGTGTTGTTCGTTTGTGCGTGGCTTGTGAAATGCGGTGATGCAATCGCCGTTCTGTCTACTAGCCATCGAGCCAAGAGATGGGAGGGAATTGAAGGAAATGACCGCGTCTGTAACGCATGTACATTACATCGGTGACGAATTGCACTTTCTTTTTCATTTGTACAAAATTTAGCTACTGAAAGACAAAGACGTATTCCTTCTTTATATCTTAACCAATAAATGGATTGAAAAAGCTGGAGGGCTATACTATTAATATGCAACAGGCCAGCTCTCCAAATAATTTGTGAACACCTTTTATATGACAAGAAAAATCAAAGTCAGCAATTTATTTATTAACCTCCCTGATAATCACTGCATATTTTGTCACTTTACTCGCCATAATAATTGTTATAAATATGTACCCTCATAGGCTACCTCGGTAGCCTGGGTGTAATACACGTGAAACTGAAACTGTACATCAATGACGTAAGAAGAATTTCCTGTCCAATCGTGTCCATGATACTGGTAGGAGTATCTGCACCGATAAGGTTGAAATTGTTCTAGCATCGGTATCACCAATACAAATAAAACCAGTATCGCTGTCTTAGAAATACTCCTACCAGAATAGTAAATGTTGGATTTTTTTATTTTTTGGCTGATACTACCTACCAGTATTGTTAATTTGGCCGATAATGGTACGATACTGGTAACCAGTATCGCAGCCGTTTTGTAAACAGGGGCCTAGTGCACCAAAAAGGTATTTCTTGGTCGGTCGAAAAACCTGTTCTATGCAGATGTAACGCGCCAATATCGAATTTGTGCCGTTGGCCAATGGTACAGGGACCAATAACGAATTTGATATATGTGCGCCAGTTGGCCAACGGTGCAGGGGGCCAATATCAAATTTGATATCGGCGCACCCCTAGGCGAACGGCGCAGGGCACCAATATCGAAAGTGATATCCGCGCGCCCGTTGACCAACGGCGCATGGAACCAATATCGAATTTGACATTGGCGCATCCGTTGGCCAAAGGTGCAGGGGACCAATATCGAATTTGATATCGGCGCATCCGTTGGCCAAAGGTGCAGGGAACAATATCGAATTTGATATCGGCGCCCCCGTTGGCCAACAAGATAGCATTGTAATCAAAGATTACGTTCCCGGAGCGAACTTATCTAGAACAAATTGTTCCATGTGAATAATTAATATGATTTTCAGACCGACATGAGTACATGTCAAAATTGACTGAGTAGATTTAGCGGCGCCATGCTTAATACTAAGAGCAACAATGACTTTCAAAGGTGTATACAACGTGGACATCGATGCCGCCGCTACGTATTCTATTCTTTCCACATTTTTATTGAAAATGAAACCAAGTTCGTATTCACTTTTAACAACTCTGGAACCTTCTGAAGCTTTCGTCCACCGCCACAGCGATACAACACCTGAGTAACACCTGACTAAACACCGTTAGGCAGACGAACATGCAATCAGAATCTTGTGTAATTTGATATTGGCCCCCTGCGCCGTTGACCAACGGGCGCACCGATATCAAATTTGATATTGGTCCATGTACCGTTGGCCAACGGGCGCGCCGATATCAAATTTGATATTGGTCCCTGCACCGTTGACCAACGGGCGCGCCGATGTCAAATTTGTTATTGGTCCCTGCACAGTTGGCCAACGGGCGCGCCGATATCAAATTCGATATTGGTTCCATGCGCCGTTGGCGCTTTTAAACCCGGCTTCAGTTTTCCTTATTCTCCAGGCTGTTGTCTGTAGAATAAAACCGCATGCGGTTGCTTCAGATTTCACCCATTAGCTGAGGGAATATCATCAGATGTACTTTGGATTTCTTTATTCCACTGTGGTCATAAAAATAGTGGTAATCGTCCTAGTTTGTCCATAATGATAACAAGATTAACCGAGTGCGTACGTGCGTGCAAGGGGGGGGGGGAACAGAGGGGAAGGGGGGGAAGGAAGGGGGGGGGGAAGGAAGGGGGTCGGAGGGAGCGAGAGAAAGATGGGGGAGGGAGGGAAAGGTCTTGACCAATCTTGGCTGGAATGTGGTCCATTGTCCTCCCGTAGAATTGTATTGATTTTGTGGTCAACAGGTCAAAAGAGATCAAATGAGAACATCGTAGCAAAGGTTTCACTAGGTTTTACTGGACGTGTCTTCAACACACGTGGGTGAGAAGCGTAGGAACAAAGCTTTCATTGTTTACTTGATGTGGTAAATAAAGTTGGTCAACGCTTTTATCTTGCTTGGAGCATAATTAAATTGTGTCTAATTCTTTCGCATAAACATTGTATCGCAATTTGCTTTTCTATTCTACGAAAAGTCCATTATATGCGTGATACTAGAATAAGAGCTCGTGTAATCCCCCTTTATCATATTATTGAAAAGCACTAATACTAAAACATCTAAGGCCCGATTCATAAGTCGAACATCTCTTATGACGTGCCAGCTAAATCTGCCTGAAAATGACAGAGTCCGCTATATAAATCAGCCAGTCGTCATTAGCACGGCGGGACAGAAAGTTCGACTTATAAAACGAGCCTAAGTAGGCGAGATATAAGCGAGATATTTCTCTGTAATTACGCACGCGGCCACAGGCCGGTATCTGTCTGTCTGTCTGTCTGCCTGCCCGTCTGTCTGTCCTCGTGCCCACCCGCCCGCCCGCCCGCCCGCCTGTATGTCCGTCCGTCTGTATGTCTGTCTGTCTTGCTGTCTGTCTTGCTGTCCGAGGGATATATCCGGAATCATATGAAGTAGAATCACCAAATTTGGCGTATACATTCATACTACGAGTGGATAGAGGAAGGTAGGTTGATCTCAAAAGGGAAAACATCCAGGTCCCAGGGCCACTTAGTGCATACCGAAATATACATTTTCATCGATAACTCTGCAATGCAAGAAGATAGGATCACCAAATCTGTAACATTCATTCATATTGTGATTGGATAGAACCACAATTTATCTTCAGGTTAAAAGTACAAATGTCGATTTACTTATTACATTGTCAAAGCCGAGGGTCATAAATTGCTTTCCCTACATTGTAGTACCCACAGTCGTAGATATATGTGTTTAGTAGCACATAACACCAAACACTGCCAAAATTCAAAAACACATTTACACAAGACAATCATCAGGTCATCAGCAATTAGTAAGAATAAGTTTGTTAGATTATATAATTTAACACATTATAATATAGTAACCGATATAGTAACCGAGAACACGAGAATGGGACCTGCCCAAGAAGGACCGGAACTATACGCCAACCAAGTAAAAGAGATATATATATATAACCCGTATAGCCGAGCAGGTTTTTTAAGTATTTGAACCGTCCGGGATCATGTCAAGGTCAAACCCATCTATAGCTTGTCTTTGAGTCACACGATGGTAGGTCTTTAATACAGGTGGTCATAAGACCACACGTCTTAAACAACCACCATCTTGTGTCCCGAAACCCCTTTCATATGACAACCTACTTATATTAAGTGTATGTCTGCTTAGTGCCACGTTTAACGCTTTCATGACGATGCTGACCAAACCTGGCCTCTGCAATGATCTTGAAGAATGTCCATTTCCAAGCCAAGAAAACACTTTTTTGAAAATTTATCACTGGAATGACTGGCTCGATAACAGAACCAGTCATTCTAGTGGTAAATCTTTAAAAAATAGTCTTCTCATGGCCTGCATATGGGCATTTATGAGTAAATAATTTGACTTTTTTGACAAGGTTTATCCATTAAAAGCTTTAGCGGACCATCAAGTGATTGATTCTATAGGCATGGCGTACAAACAGGCGTGTTTTCACATGCATTACGTGTATAAAGACCAGACTACTTGAGTACTTGTATTCTCCTTATACCACCTTCGTATGTATGAATTGTATATTATTGATAGATCAATTTAATAACTGTTTGGTATTCTGAAACTAATTTGACTTGTGAATATGTTCAATTGAGTTTCTCGTTGTGCCTTTTACGAATTGTACCTCGTTTATAAACTAGCAATTTAATGACCTCCGAATATTTTGAAACTAATTTGACTGAAAAAAATTCTCAAGTTACCTCCCTTTGTGCCATTTCAAGTGTACGATTTGAGTCACAATCTAATAGCTGTCGATTATTTCGACCTTTCTCCTGGTGCTATTTTCAAGTGTATGAATCGCATTTTGTCGATAGATCTATAATGAAGAGTATATCAAATCTTCCGTCATAAAATATAGTATCAACTGTAATACCTCATATGCCTATACAAGGCCTGGGTGTAATAAAGCGAAATTGAACTTGAACTTGTATCTACCATAAATTTTGTCGTTTCAATGGTGATTACCTTTCGCTCAGTTTGATTAAAATTGTGACTGTCATCACCTTGGCGTTCACGATGACCTTTTCAACATATAGTTTACCTCATTTTGACTACCTTTGATGATTTTATTCTCTTGTAAGATAATGTTCTTCTATGTTGAGGCTTCTGCATAGGGTCCCGAAGAGTCTTACAGTATGTTATTGGCCATCGTTGCTTTAGTATGTGCAGTTCAGGGACCGGGACACTGCTACATCGGCACATGTGTCTGGGTGTGACTTTAAGACTCTGTGGAGTCTGTGACGTCTCCAGTTTCGTGATGTCAATTCGTCCAAGCGTCCATATATGCCATGTTCGGATGGTGACTCCTAGTGGATGACTGTACATGGACATATATGTCAAAACTGGCGCATCGTTTGGGGTCCGCGGTATCCGCAGGAGAATTGTGAAACTAGATGCTTTCAGATGACATCTCCAATATTTTAGGAGGTAAATATAAAATATTTATTTTCATTAAACATGTGGCAGGACCCGTCTGCTGTACTTGAACTTGGTCCGTGTCCACATTCCAACCTCCCCCCCCCCACCCACCCCTCTAGATACGGCGCTGTATATGATTATCTTATATCAGAGGATCCCATTGCCTTGATACAGCCCGCTCCAATCAAGGCACATACCGTTCTAATGCATTTTGACAATTCACATTTCCAGAGTATCCACCCACCATATGGTGTCATAATCAACTACGTGATGTGTAGAATGGCATCATCATGAATGACGTCGATAAGTATGTCACGAACACATATTTGAAGACGTTGTTGTACAAATTGTATGTCTTTACTACTTAATAAATGTTCTGTTGAATATTTTGAAACTAATTTGACAGGGAGCTGTTGCTGCCAGAGGCAGCAACAGCACACAGTCAAATTAGCTACAAAATAGTCAACAGCTTCCCTGTATAGTTTTCAGGAAATTGATAGCTAGGGCATTCGGGGATCGATCAATACCAACACGGCGAGGTGTGGGTGGAGCTTAGCTAGTGATGGGAGGAGCATAGCTAAAAACGGAAAGGTCCATTACTAAGGTATGGTCTTCGCATCGTACTCTTGCTTTTTGTCTGGTTGTGTAGCACCTGCCACAAGTTCAGTAGAACCTAAGCAACACACGCGTGATTGGTATTATGTAAGTTGGAAGGTAGCAAAACCACAAAGAAGATCTTTCCCGCATCAGAAGAGACCAGAAAAAGTTTTTTCTTAGCTTCCACGGTGGCGTATGTTACCAGAAGTGATGAATTGTTAGACCAGATGTTTTTTTATGAATTCGCGCAGTAACGTATGTTGGTGTGAAGTTTGTTCAAAGATCTTCTCCATAACTGGCAAAATAGGATTGTCGCGGCAGTTACCAAAGATATGCGAATTTATTCACTTTCTCAAATTGGCATTAACCATTCTATCATAAAGGTTTGTTGTATCTAGTTTTAAACCTTAAAATTACAATATCTGCAATAGATTTTTATTTGGTTTCTCTATTAAATCAGTTCCGGTTAAGTGGATAACCAGAAAACGTAGGTATTCGAGAACAATCCAAACAATCATTATGCGAGGTTCGTTTCTGTGATCATTCGCGCGCAAAGGAAACACGTTACATTTTCCCAACGTGGCAAGAAAAACGAACGACACCAATATTACCTGGAGTGGTACGACAAGGGTCTAATACCAGCAAAGCCAATCAGAATGTATGTATAATACATTAGGGTGACATACTGAGGCTCCTACATACAAATACATAGCACCCGGATCTGATTAGTAACAAAGTGATTGGCAATCACGGGAATCACCAAGTGAATTGACCTTTCCGGTTTTACCTATGTCCCGCCCATCTCTAGCTAAACTCCACCCACACCTTGCTCGTGTTGTGAACGATCGATCTCTGAACACCCTGACTATCAATTTCCAAAAAACTAAACAGGTAAGCTGTTGAATATTTTGAAACTAACTTGACTGGGTGCTGTTGCTGCCTAAGGCAGCAACAGCGCCCAGTCAAATTAGTTTCAAAATATTCAACAGCATGTTTATTAAAGAGCAAAGAATTACAAAGACACTTACAATTCATACAACGTGTCGGACCGTTTGAGATTTGATAACGGTCTATATGGAACCCTTTGTGACGTCATCATACACGCGCTGAGCTGAGTATGACGTCATACGAGGTCAGATGATGGATAGATACTCTGGAAAGGTGAATTACAACAAGACGCTGACACGATGACGCGTGTACAGTAACATTTAGATGACATTTTGCTATGGCAGTAGTATGACGAGAGCTGGAAACCGCATATTCTACGACCTCTACTCGATCTAATGCTTACATCAATACCGTTGGATCGAGTTATGGTGTGACCCCATCTGGTCTTATTTCTCGTCATCTGACTCATACTTTGACACTTTGATGTTTCGATAGTCTAATAAAGACATAGATGCATAAAGGGACCCATTTCTAGCTATGCCCCGCCCATTTGTAGCTAAGCTCCGCCCATTTCTATCTATACTCCGCCCACGGGTTGGTGTTAGGATCGATGTATATGCTTAGTACCCTGAATTCTAACAATCCCATTTTTATGGTAACTAAACAGCTAAGCTGTTGAATATATTTTTGAAACTAATTTGTCAGGGTGCTGTTGTTGCATATTGCAGCGACAGCGTCCAGTTAAATTAATCTTAAATTATTCAACACAATATTTATTAAATAGTAGATCCATCAAAGACATACAATTCGTATACTTGACGGACCTTAAATAATCATAACAGATAGATACTTAATTCATTACGCATTTTTTTATGAAGTCAGTCTACACGTGACGTAATTAATGTCGTAGTATATTTGAGCCACAGATCAGATTTATCGATTCCCGTGTCAAATAACAACCGATATTGTTTAAATTAATATACCGGGAGCATTTCCCTGGTTGCCGATGAACAGCTTCTACATAATCTATTAACCAGTTTTCTACTCTGGCTCGCGTCCACCCAAATTTGGCCTATCTGGTTCCCCGGGTCCTAGACCTTAATTAACCCGGGTCTGTTCTCGTTCTCGACACTGACCCGGCCTCTTATCATCTTCGAGACATCCGCAGCATGCCAAACATACAGATAGCAATCGTCTGGAACACGAACAGTTTCATCATACCTTTTCGGTTGTCACTCAATGGATGGCGAGTCTTGCGTCACAAAATAGATGGATACGATCTGTGACTCAAGTATCAAACATCAAAATCAAATACGTCACATGTTAGCTGACGTCACAATTAAAATGACATAGATTCGTCACAGAAAATTGAAAGAAAAGTCTATCATGAAGTGTATGAATAGTACGAATTTTATATCATTGATGAATTTACCATGGAGGATTCCAGTTTATCAATTAATCATATGACGTCATAATCAACTACGTGACTTGTATGATGATGTCATAATAAATTACGTCACGAATGACGCTTGATTGATGATGGACTAAGCTTTGTTGTACGAATTGTATGTCTTTGCTATTTCATAAACATGCTGTTGAATATTTTGGAACTAATTTGACTGGGCGCTGTTGCTGCCATAGGCGTCAACAGCACCCCGTTAAATTAGTTTCAAAATATCCAACAGCTTACCTGTATAGTTTTCTGGAAATTAATAGTTAGGGTGTTCAGGGATCAATCTATCCCATCGTGAGCGAAGTGTGAGTGGAGCTTAGCTAAAGATGGGCGGGCATAGATAAAACTTGATTCCTTCATTTAATAAACATTCTGTGGGGTTGCTTCGGAACGGCCTAGATAGCATGTATTCACTATATTTTAAGAGAGATTAAATATGCGCCATTTTAAATATTCTGAAGCATGGTTCGGCTTCTGAGATGGTAAATAGTGTGGCTGGTAGAACGCGTGCCTCACGGGAGCGAAAAACTGTTATCATTATGGCAAGGTTGTTCCCTTTAGTGTTTCAATGAACGATATTTTAAGATTAGATTTAATTAACTATACCTGGCATCTGCTATTCTATTTGCTCTGGAACTCGGTAGAGATAATGGTGTGACAATCTGAGTTATGGCGTAAACGCGTTGGGTGCCACGAATTTAGAAAAAAACGGCTGCTGTCCGGTAGTAATGCGTAGAATAAACATCTCGCCATTTTCGTCATAAGTATTGTTGCTGTTGTGACTACTGCTGTCGTCGTCGTCGTCGTCGTCGTCGTCGTCGTCGTCGTCGTCGTTGTTGTTGTTGTCGTTGTTGTTTTCCTTTTCAGACAAACATATCTTACCTTTTAGTTCAAAATGCATGACTCGGACAGTGGTTGAGTACGTCTCACTCATGCCATGGACATTCGCGGCGATGAACTCGCTCAGACAGCACGAATGATCCGCAAACATGTAGTCAAAACTGAGGCATTTGAAAGCGCTCTCTGACATACAGAGCTGGGCGCACGCTTCTAGAGACACGCCCAACATAATCTTCTGATACAACTGCACGCCCTCCAGCCGCCGCAGGGTACCAGATCCATAGTTAATGAAGTCTGCAAGAGGACCCTCTGAAACCAAGAAAGAGATACGTATACAGTCAAACCCTATCATAGACACTTGCTTTTGGTTCCACGTCATCGACCTTTCCAGTTTTAGCTATGCCCCGTCCATCTCTAGCTAAGCTCCGCCCACACCTCGCTCGTGTTAGGATCGATCGATCCCTGAACTCTCTGACTATCAATTTCCAGAAAATTATACAGGTAAGCTGTCGAATAGTTTGATAATATAGCAGCAACTGCTTCAAGTCAAATTAGTTTCAAAATATTCAACAACATCTTTATTAAATACTAAAGACATACAATTCATACAACAACGCTTAGTCCGTCACCAATTATGAGTTTGTGACGTACGTATCTACGTCTTTCATTACGTCATTGATTATGACGACATCTTACACGTCACGTAGTAGATTATGACATCATATGATGTATGGATAAACTGGAACGGTTCATTGTGGTCCTTTAAAACGGGTGCGCGTAGGACCACATTTCTTAATGCATCACCGCCATTTGACCACAAAAGCTATTTACAATGGCAAATGATTTGGATTAAAAATGACCGTCTTTCTTAAGGGACGACTTTTAACGGTCAATACTGTGTTCATTGGTTAGCTTAACTTAAATATAGGCCTAATTCATGATTTTGAACATCATAAACTTATGCCTGCTTTATTTAAATTCTCCGCATCTATTTAAATTTTACTTAATCTTAAACCGCGCTAATGTGATAACTAACTGTACATAGGAGCAATGACAAATATTGACGCGCTGTTACTTCTTAATAATAGTACAATACTAACAAATATAGAATATGTAATTTATCCCTACCGCCAAAATATGAATCGTAAAATATTCTCCCTCATATGCTTTCATTTATGTAAAGCCTGAGTGAATAAAACATGAACATGAATATGGTAGCAGGGCTTCTTGTAGAATATGCTAGGAAAGCATTGTAAAGAGACACGCAAATAAATAAGCAATGCAAAGAATGGAAGCGCAAATAAATTACTTGTAACTAAATAAGCAAACAAAAAAACTACTGTTTGTTTGGCGTGGCGGGCTTGGCAGTAGGGCGGTCGTATAGCTGGGCGGGTGAGAGATGTCGACCTGGCTTACTGATTGACTTACACACATAAGGCGAGAGGAATGGTTGTGTGGATGGATGGATGTGTGGATGGATGAATAGATGCTTGGACCCACGATTGGGTAGGTGGATGGATTGGTCAACGGAGAGATGGATGGCCAGACAAGAAAAGTGTTGCCATCCGCCTCTGTCACGAATTCTCCGTGTACAAAGTGAGAAGGACAATTTATGGAATCCGGTAAATATGGGTCATTTACGACCGCCGCCAGCCTTGATGGACATTCTTGGAAAGCGGCCAAGGGACAACAATATAACTTGTCCTACGCGTTTATTGTCTAGCGAGCCAGTCGATTCGTCATTTTCTCCCGTCTATTGAGTTAATAGTGAGAATTGGTTGAGCGCTGTGTTTGCGTGTCCGGTGTAGCGACCCATTAAATATCACGATAAACCATAACAAGATCTGATGTATCGATCCACGGCACGCGAATACCCGAAATATCGTCAATAAATATTGCAGAGGTTGGCAGGATATACCACATAAACTAGGTATAAATTTGGGGGGAAGTACACGCGCTATAAAAACCTCGGTTCTTTACTATCGACCAGCAGAGGAAAGCGTGTTTTGTAGTTGGAGCTGCCTGTCGCTGTCTGTCTGTCTGTCTGTCTGGCTGGCTGGCTGGCTGGCTGGCTGGCTGGCTGGCTGGCTGGCTGGCTGGCTGCCTGCATGCATGCATGCATGCATGCATACCAGCCAGCCAGCCAGCCTGCCTGCCTGCCTGCCTGCCTGTCTGTCTGTCTGTCTGTCTGTCTGTCTGTCTGTCTGTTCGTTTGTTTTTCTTTGCTTGCGCACGTGCTTGTTTCTCTGTCTGTCGCCATGCTTCGAATAATATTGATCTGATTTTAACACACGAACTGCCAAGTTATGAATCCTCAATCCACCATATAACGATTTGTAAAATATTTTTTAATTTTCTGTTTATAGTAGCAACAATCTCCAGGTCAGTTTCTGTTAAAAATAGTCATCGATTTTCAGAATTAGGACTCTGTGCACGAATTAAGAATGAAGATGATTCTTTATCAAGGAATGTACCATTCCACTTTATCCGTCGATCAGCTGACGTCACGTGACTTCATAATCAACTAAGTGGCGTGTAGGATGACGTCATGATTAATTATAGCATGAATGACTCGATGTAGTCCGTCTTTAACGCTTTATAGTCTGACACGTTCTGTGATTTGTGTCTTTACCATTTAATAAACAATCTGTTGAATATCTTCAAACTGCCATAGGTAGCAGCACCCAGTTAAATTAGTTTTAAAGTATTCAACAGCTTATTTGTATAGTTTTCTGGAAATTGATAGTCATGGAGTTCAGGGATCGATCGATCCAAACACGCGTGTGTGTGTGCGTGCGTGCGTGCGTGCGTGCGTGCGTGTGTGTGCACTGGATAAAAAGTCAAATTTTTCTATCGCGAATGCTATAAGCAGGATTGGACCAAGTTTGGAGACAAGTCCAAGTGACGTGTTGGGTTTAAGCAGTGCGATGAGTGTGCCTTCTCACACTGCATCTATATGGATGTGATGTTCAAAGGCAGGCTGCTCAGGTGCATGAGGGATGCTGACAGGGTTTCTCATGTCATCTAAATTTTGGAAGTCCCAGGAACGCCACACCTGCAATTCTAGGTGTAACAACCTGAAATATAGGGTTCCCATACTGAAATTTGTGATTCCCATGCAGTTTTTCTCATCTATGTTTAACTTAGAGAGTGTCATGCGTGCACAGCTATGAATTATGCGGGTCCCAGGCTACATACTGTGAGTATGTCTGTGCAAAGACCCATAAAACTAATTAATATTTAACAATTACGCAAGCTTTCCAGGGGTCTCATGAAGTTGCCACAACCTTTGGGGGCCCCAGTTAGATTTTGGGGGAATATACCATCTAAATGACACTATGAGAAACCCTGAATGCTGAAATGGTATCAGCTACATAGTTGAGGAGTTCGTTGTTGGTGCTATCTGGTCCGCACGTGCGATCATCCTTTAGGACCGTTTTTGCTATTCTAACATCTGTTTCATTTATTGGAGAGTTCAAGGAGCTTGGCTGTCCATCAAATGGAAGTAGCGGCCGGTATCGATGAGCTGATCTTTCAACTATTCTCTGATTGTCCTAGCTCTCTCATGGTCAAAGCTGATGACGTGTCCATCAAATTTGGGTACAGCGAGTGGTTGCTGTGGCATACGATATCTCTACAACTTGGATACCATTGGCTAGAGCTTGGTTTCTTCCCAATGGACCGTTCCCTTTTATCCATCCATCATAAAACGTCATATGATGTCGCAATCAACTACGTGACGTGTAGGATGACATCATAATCATAACGTTATGAATTAACCGATTTAATCCGTCTTAAACGCTTAATAGTCCAACACGTTGTACGAATTGTATGTCTTTACTATTTAATAAACATGCTGTTGAATATTTTGAAACTAATTTGACTGGGCACTGTTGCTGCCATAGGCAGCCAAATATTCAACAGCTTACCTGTATATTTATCTGGAAATTGATAGTCAGAACGGTCAGGGATCAATCGATCCCAACACGAGCGAGGTGTGGGTGTAGCTTGGCTAATGATGGGCGGAGCATAGTTAACCTGGAAAGGTGCATTGTGGTCAACATTTACCATCTGCTCGGGTACCGTTTCTATGTACGACATCTGGATGACATTGTCGTTAGTTTGTTTTGATAAATCATGTTTGGTCATGGAATTTGGTTGTGATGGTCGCCTGTACATTAGAAGCATCCATTGTGTTTTCAGACAATCGGATGATCGGAATGGAGGAATTGCTCGATCCCTGAACTTCTTGACTATCAATTTCAAGAAAACTATACAAGCTGTTGAATATTTTGGAACTAATTTGACTGGGTGCTGTTGTTGCCTATGACAGACGGTTGTAGTAGTAGTAGTAGTAGTAGTAGTAGTAGTAGTGGTAGTAGTAGTAGTAGTAGTAGTAGTAGTAGTAGTAGTAGTAGTGGCAGTAGTAGTAGTAGTAGTAGTAGTAGTAGTAGTAGTAGTAGTAGTAGTAGTAGTAGTAGTACTAGTAGTAGTAGTAGTAGTAGTAGTAGTAGTAGTAGTAATGGTAGTAGTAGTAGTAGTAGTAGTAGTAGTAGTAGTAGTAGTAGTAGTAGTAGTAGTAGTAGTAGTTGTAGTAGTAGTTTCCCTATTAGCTATAATGGCCTAGCAGCCTGTCATGCGTGCGGGCGCGTGGGCCCAGCGGGCAGGCAGGCAGGCAGGCGGGCGGGTGTGTGTGCGCTGGAAGGGGAGTGCACATACAGGTACGTAGACAGACTCACAAACAGGCAAGTGGGGATAAGTCACGCAGCCATACAAGTGGGCAGACAGACACACAGACACGCAGGTGAGGAGACAGACACTCAGGCAGGCGGGTGGGGAGACAGGCACGCAGGCAGGCAAGTGGGGAGACAGCCACGGAGACAGGCAGGTGGGGAGACAGACTAAAACTTGTACGTCACAAACCTGGTATCCTCTCATAGAAATCCGCATCACCAAATAGCTGGACTCCCCCTGACGTGTGCGCAGTCTCCTCTGTAAGCCAGCAATTGCGCAGGTGAAACTCATAGTCAAAGCCTCGACATTTGAATGTGACTTGCAGGACACATCGCCTGGCACACTGTTCCACGCTGGATCCAGGTAGTTTCAGGTTATGTTTTAGAGTGACCACGTGTTTAGCCACACGTTGAAATAGCTTGACGTAAGAAGCTGCAGGCAAGAGAAATTAGCACAATATTAATACTAGATTACAAATATTGATACCAGTTTTCATATATGGAGACCAGTTTTCATATATGGATACCAGTTTTCGCATCTCGATGCCAGTTTTCGCAGATTGAGAGCTTTAGACTAATGTCGTGTACAACTTGCTTATACCATCCGCAGTAATGTTACAACATAGTTCGCTGTTAAATATGGAAATTCAAAATAAAATTGTTTAGAAAATAATTTAACCCGTTTACCCCTTGAATCCAAAACTCAACGCAATCCTAAAGAAACCTAAGCGAATAAGCAACTACGAATCCGATACCAGATATTCTAACTGACTGAGCCCAACATATCGGCTGTGGCACAAGCTTTATAATGTAGGCCAAATACCTATTCTGTTGAATATTTTGAAATTAATTTGAATGAATGATGTACCTGCAATAGTTGACTTATTTTCAGTTTAGTATACTGAATATGTTGATGTGAACATCTTGAAATGAGAGTATTTCACACAGCCTTGCGAATCTAATGGATCAATGTTCATTTTTATCATGGAGTGTTTTTACTATGGCACATGACAGAATGTCCATTTGTGAAAATAATGAGGAAATGCAATTATGGCGTGCTGAAAGATTTAATGAGCATAACATCACATTTATATAACCAAGAGTAACGACTGTCCAAGTAAAATGCCCCTTAAAACACCCGCTACGATTTCATACATGTTATGTGTAATAAATTCAACAATTAGGTCAGCAGAGGTCATAAGGTCACAAAATTTGCCGGCTGCTTAGAATCGCGCAACTGTACAGTGTTGTAACTGACAAATTACTAATAAAAGAATATGTTGACGTTAACATCTTGGTGATCGAGTATTAGACACAGTCTGACAAATCCAAAGGGCAAATATGTATTTATTTCATGAAATCTTGTTACTATGACAACTAACAGACAACTAACAGAATGCCCATTTTTATAATTGTGGGAAAGTACAATTGCCGGATATTGCACATGAAATGCTCATTCCATCACATTTCCTCGAGTAATGACTGCCCATTCACAATCTCCCTTCTAGTGGCCTTTATAAGCTCATGCATGTTATATGCAAATCAGCTAAATAATGCGCCTTTCCAGTTTATCCATCAATCATATGATGTCATAATCAACTACGTGACGTGCATGATGACGTCATAATCAATGACGTCATGAATGACGTAGATAAGTACGTTCATCACGAGCGATTAATTGAAGATGGACTAAGTCTATGTCTTTGCTATTTAATAAACATTCTGTTGAATATTTTGAAACTAATTTGACTGGGCGCTGTTGCTGCCATATGCAGCAACAGCACCCAGTAAAATTAGTTTCAAGATATTCAACAGCGTACCTGTATTTCCGAAAAAGTTGGTCACGATCCAAGGATGATTCAACATAAATAGAGTGACGTTGCCAGCGACCATCAGTTAGTGCTGAAGAAGTGACTGAGATTGTCGCGAAAGCTACACTCAAACAATTTCTACATCCCAGAGAGGCAGTTAATTTTTCTTTATAATATAAGCTTACCTGTAGTTTCTGGAAATTGATAGTCAATGAGTTCTGCGAGGTCTGCGAGGTCTGCGTGGAGCTTAGCTAAAGATGGGCGGGGCATAGGAAAGGTCAATTATGTCAGCAGACGTAGACATGTCACAAAAGTTTCCTCACTGATGCTGCCTGATGCTTAAATTTGAGCAATTGTGCATTGTTCTGACAGTGCTAATAAAATTGTATTTAGATGCTAATATTTTGCAAAACGAGTTTTAGACACAACCAGACAGATTTACAACGTATGTGTTCATTTACTTTATGAAATGTTTTTACTATGACAACTGACAGAATGGCCATTTTTTTAAATCGCGGGAAAATCAAAATATTCTGTAGTGATAAATGCAATGAGTATAACACCACAGGTTCAAAACCTGGAGTGATGACTGACAACTCAAAATGTGCCCTTTAGTGCCTTCTACAATATGATACATGTACATGTTACATGGAAATCAGTTGAATAATTATGTCACCAGATGTCAAAAGATCACTTATTTTGTCTACTGTTTAAAATCGGGAAACTGGGCTGCTTTGTTGTGATGGACAAAATGCTAAAAATTGCCAACATCATAAAAGGTGAATGATAGGCACCAGTTGACTAATCTATAGAGGCATGCTAATTTATTTCATGGAATTGTGTTACTATGGCAACTAATATCCTGCTAATTTTTGAAAGACAGGAAAATGCTAGTAGTGCGTTAATGAAAAATGAATCACTAAAATTAGATAACAATTCACCTTTCCAGAGTACCCACCATCATATGACGTCATAATGAACTGTGTGACGTATACAATGACATCATAATGAATGACGTCATGAATGACGTCGATAAGTACGTCACGAACGCATATTTGAAGACGGTCTATGCGTTGTTGTACAAATTGTTTGCTTTTACTATTTAATAAATATTCTGTTGAATATTTTGAAACTAATTTAACTGGGCAGCAACAGCACCAAGTTAAATTAGTTACAAAATATTCAACAGCTTCCCTGTATAGTTTTCAGGAAATTGATAGCTAGGGCAGTTGGGGGATCGATAAATCCCAACACGGCCAGGTGTGGGTGGAACTTAGCTAGTGATGGGCGGGGCATAGCCAAAAATGGAAAGGTCCATTATATCTGAAAGCTCGTAGCGCCAGAGTGATGATAGGCTGATATTACAGTCAGACTGCACATATCCTTCACATGATTCCAAAACGAGAAGAATACTGTGACAAAATTTCATCAAATAAGTTATTAATGGCTTAGCGACTGAGTTCCGAAAATCTATCTACACAGCCATATGCGGATGCTCTGGTGGTTTGGTGCAGTGAGAAGCATAATCTCAGTGAGACCTGCAGAATGTAGATTGCTTTGGACAATACCACAATATGGGCCCAATTCTGTGTTATCAGCTTTTCTTTTTCACCCTTCCAGTTGAAACATGGAGAAAAGCTGAAAATGGAAACGCTGTGTTAAAATACTAAGACCAAACAGCATACCTTGGTTATCATATTTCAACAAGAGTTTTACATGGAAGGCTCATCTTCAGGGAGCAGAATCCAACGCAGGAAAAAGGCGTAACCTTATGATGAAATTAACAGGAGCAAAGTAGTTTGATAATGATACAATTTTGAAGAAACTGATATTAAGTAGCTAGACGATCACACCTTGAGACTGTATCCAGCTCGCGGATGACAGCGCGCTAGTAACAGCAGTTAAATTCCACCTCAAAATATAGTCGAGAATCGGTCAGCGAGAGAAGAACTTACAAATCCATGGTCAGTATATTTCAATTCATGGACGCCACTAAAGGAAGGCAACATAGATGTAATGGACCTTTCGGGGTTTAGCTATGCCCCGCCCATCTCTAGCTGAACTCCACCCACACCTCGCTTGTGTTGTTATAGATCGATCTCAGAACTCCCTGACGATCTATTTCCAAAAAACTACACAGGAAAGTTGTTGAATATTTTGAAACTAATTTGACTTGGTGCTGTTGATGCCTAGGGCAGCAACAGCGCCCAGTCAAATTAGTTTCAAAATATTCTACAGCAAGTTTATTAAATAGCAAAGAATTACAAAGATATACAATTCATTTAACGTATCGGACTCTTTGAGATTTGATGACGGTCTATATGGAACCCTTTGTGACTTAATGATTGTGACTTCATCATACACGCGCTGAGCTGATTATGACGTCATACGAGCCCAGATATGGATAGATACTCTGGAAAGGTGAATTGTCTCTTAAAAGACTAAAACGACAACATTTGTGAAATAACTTCTGAGATTACACCAGACAACGTTAAAGATTTTTGTACAAAATCTGGCCCATTCATCCAGTTCATTCCAAGCTGGACAGGATAAAACATGTGAACCACCGTGCCTGACCTCGCAACAGGAGAAAGACACCACACTATCTGCAAACGAAATATGATTTATGCCATTGTTCGGTCAGAAACGCCATTCTGAGTGGGAAGGTGGGTGTTCTCACAGTCGGATGATTAGAAGAGCAGCGCAGCGATGCCGACAGAAGTCCACTAAACAAATTATAAAGCAGAAGTAGAAGCCATTATCCATATATTCATCAGGATCAACAGTTTTGTAGGCCATGATTCCCATGTGGTGCTACTCACAGATGGCAGCTCTGTCATTGAGTAGTCTGACAGAGCAACTTCAGTCCAGCGGTTGCAACAGGCGTGTGCTACTGAAGAACCACACATCACCAACACCCATCTCCCATCTCCCGCCAGCTATAATGTTCCTCTGGCTAGTGAGGCATAGAGATGACAAAACAGAGAACAAAGATCGTCATCAAGTCTATGTACAGAACTCGACAACCATCAGATAATTGCAACCTCCTGTCACGGACTTGACGTGTGGTCAGATGGCAGCCGATGACTGGGAACAACATGCTATATCCGCATATGCATATAACATATTTAGTAGGCCACAGAGGACGTGGTGTAAGACTGTGTTAGCCAGTGGTTGCTGAGGATGGGCTAGGGACTTCACCAACCTCCATGCATGTGAGTTTGCGTGGTTACACCGGAGAGCAACAAAAGAAGGTAGTGGTGGTGGTGGTGGTGGTGGTGTGCGGTAATGTTGTTGTAATGTTGCGACGGCGGTGGCTGTGGTGGTGGTGGTGCGTGTGCTATGGGTTGTGCTGGTGGTGGCTGTGTGGTGTTGGTGTGTTGGTGTTGGTCGGCTGATGACGGTTGTGTTTTGTTGTTGTGCGCTACTGTGGTTCCGGTGGTATCACTCACTTCTATAATGATCAATGTACTCTGTTTGAGAGAGCATTGCTTGTTCATGCGTGACATTGTGCAAGCGACAGCTTCTGTCTATGTTATCAAAATCGAAAGACTTGCATTCGAAGCTGGATTCTCTGACACAGCTGCGCGCGCAGATTTCAACAGTGGTGTTTTGAAGGACGATGTTAGGTATAGCGGTCAGGTGTGAGTCTTGAATCCGTGAGAAGAGGCTGCGAAACGTCTTGAAAGATGCTGCAAAACAAAAATAAGAAATGAGAATATTATTAGAATAATTATCATCATCTTGCCTCAACTATAATACAGTAATTATTTAATAATTACGTTGACCTGCAATTAAATATATGCTAGCGAATTCACCAATATGAATGTTACTTGGAATCGCGATTATGGTGAGTCAACTTAGTACCCAAATGACTACTATCAGTTTTAACGCACATGTCTATGTTGTAGTCACGTGTACCATGCTTAACAGAGGACCTTTACAATTTATCCATCCACCATATGACGTCATAATCATCTCCGTGACGTGTAGGATGACGTCAAAATCATTATTGGCGTAAATAAGTACGTCAAGAACTCTTAATTATTGACGGACTTTATTTAACAGCGTTTCGGGAAATTTATAGTCATTGAGTTCAGGAATCGATCGATTCCAACACGGCGAAGTGTGGGCGGAGCTTAGCTAAAGATGGGCGGGGCATAGCTAAAACTGAAAAGGTCCATTATCATTGGTATAGCTCTAGGATTTTATCCATCAACGTATATCGTGGATGTAATAAGACTCGGTAATGAAACTACAAATTGTTTAGAAGTTGTGCAAAATGTGTATGATAACGACCAGTCCAGGACTTCGACAAGTTCCTAATTCGGACGCTAGTGTTCCGGTAATGGAGAAGCGGAATGTAAAGATGCATATTCACACCAGAATCCCTGAAAATTGAATTATTAAAATTGTAAACCTTTAAAGGCTTAAATCATGTGCAATGAAGCGAAATAAATCTTATCATTCTGGTGTGAGTGTTCCCCTTTGATTATTTGCAATGGTTGATCTTCTTGGTTATGTAAAGAGCTGGGGAGTTTAGAACAGAATGTTCCACAGTTTCTCGTTCTTATCAGAACAAAAGACACATAGGATCTCGCTAATTTTGAGGAAAATTGTTATTACGCATAGTAGAGAGGATCTGTGGATAGTTCTGGCTTCCGTGTTAACATTAACGTAAGTGGCTATGGAAATATCTTTATCGTGATACATTTATTTGCTTGCAGTTTATAGCTTTCGGGCACGAAACAATCCATAGCCATATCAACAAGAACTTGTGCATCGCCTGCATTATTACTTAAAGAGGCACATATTATCAGTGCACGCACATACGCACGCACGCATGTACACAATGCATACTGGTATATGCATGTATACTACCAATTCACCTTTCCAGAGTACCCACCCATCATATGACGTCATAATGAACTGCGTGATGTGTACAATGACATCATAATGAATGACGTCATGAATGACGTCGATAAGTACGTTACGAACGCATATTTGAAGACGGTCTATGCGGTGTTGTACAAATTGTTTGCTTTTACTATTTAATAAATATTCTGTTGAATATTTTGAAACTAATTTGACTGGGCGCTGCCATAGGCATCAACAGCACCCAGTCAAATAAGTTACAAAATATTCAACAGCTTCCCTGTATAGTTTTCAGGAAATTGATAGCTAGGGCATTTGGGGATCGATCAATCCCAACACGGCGATGTGTGGGTGGAGCTTAGCTAGTGATGGGCGGGGCATAGCCAAAAATGAAAAGGTCCATTCTGGCACCAATGCTTGCGGCAATTGTTCTATCTAGAAGCGGGTTTATATAAAGCTTATATAAATAAGTACTCAGAATCCTTGTCACACGCTTTGGATAACTGTGAATGGTTGCTATATTTCTCCAGCCCGCTTGAGGTTGATATATGAAGACTGCTTACGAATGACCAGTGCTTAACTTGGCCATCTGCCTGACATAATCGTCTCATTAGTGGTCTACACAATACAATACAATACAATACAGACATTGCCTCTAACAGAGTATGGTTAGGAGCGAAGCTGGCATCTGTATATTCTCTATAGAAGTTATCCACTGCCAGTATAAATGCAGCAGTCATAGACGGCGTGCCTGCTGTAAACCCTCTTTGTGTCCCATTCTGGATAAGACCGATGTTACGCTTTATCCTACCCCTTATATCAGGAGGGCGTCGAACGTTGTGGTTAGCGAGTACCGCCGTATTTGATCGTATTGTGTGGTGAGCCTCTCATCTCGATAATGGGTGATAAGATCCCCCGGTTTCAGAACATCTGTGATATTGGCATTTGTAAAGATTTGATTTGCAAGTTCTATGAGGTCCGTCGTCATTGCGTATGCATATGCAAACATTTCCTTTGTTATTAGATAGTATGGCAACACGGGCCTATGTAACTCCTCTGAAATGACTGGCACTACTTACTCTTTAGTTACCGTTTGTTTTATAAGGTCAGCCTCGTCTACCACAATACTATGATATTCGGTGCCACTCTCATCGTCTTGGTGGGAAGATTTGCGATGTGTTCTCGAAAGTCTTTAATGGCCCGATCCCCCAAATTAATGGTCTGTTCCCACAAGCAGGTCTGTTAAGAGATTGTGTAGTCTTTTTCTTCTTTGGTTTTTAACCAACTGGTGAAACAGTTTATTATAGCATTGTGTTGCATTCACAATGGACCTTTCCAGTTTATCCATCCATCATATGACGTCATATTAACTACGCGACGCGTAGAATGACGTCATAATCAATTACAGCATGAATGACTCGATTCACTCCCTCTTAAATGCCAGGAACGCTTAATAGTCCGACACGTTGTATGAATTGTATGTCTTTCTCTTTACTATTTAAAAAACTTTCAGTTGAATATTTTGAACCTAATTTGACTATACGAATTGTATGGTTTTACTATTTAGGAAACATACTGTTTATTATTTTGAAACTAATTTGAATGGGCGCTGTTGCTGCCATAGGCAGTAACAGCACCCAGTAAAATTAGTTTCAAAACATTTAACAGCTTATCTGTATAGTTTTCTGGAAATTGATAGTCAGAGAGTTCATGGATTGATCGATCCCAAAACGGGCGAAGCGTGGGTGGCGCTTAGCTAGAGATGGGCGGGGCATAGCTAAAACTAGAAAGGTTCATTTTCTCTTTCTCCTCAACACGTTTTTCAACAAAGTTTACGGAATGTCTTCGTAGAATTGATCATGTTTGCAAAATCGATATTTTGAGACACCACCGCTGTGAGCACTTCACAACCTATGAATGTTGTCTATCCATCAATCATATGACCCTATAATCAACTACGCCACATGTAAGCTGACGTCATAATCAATTACGCTATGAAAGACGCAATTAAATCCGTAATAAACGTTTAATAGTCCGTAAGGTTGTTTGAATTGTTTGTCTTTGCTATTTAATAAACATTCTGTTGAATATTATGAAACTAATTTGACCGAGGGCTGTTGCTTCCAGCATCCAGTCAAACTAGTTTCACAATATTCAACAACTTACCTGTATAGTTTTCTGGAAATTGAAATTCAGGTTGTTGAGTAGATCGATCACAACACGAGCAACGTGTGGATGGATCTTAGCTAAAGATGGGCGGTGCATAGCTGAAACTGGATTCGTCCATTGTCGACTATTACAACATCACGTGACAATATCATTTTAACCTTTTAACACTCATACGATAAACGGTTTTACAGTAGTCTTGAGAAATGTCCATTTGCAGACCAAGAAGACTATATTTGAAATTTTAGCCCTGGAATGACTGGCTCGATAACAGAGCCAGTCATTCCAGTGGTAAATTTTCAAAAAATAGTCTTCTCTTGGTCTGCAAATGGACATTTTCTATGAGAAAATTTAAATTTTCTTCAACAAATCTTTGGTTTAAGTGTTAAGAGCCATGACTATGTTTGAATGTCATACTTTTAATTCTTGTCTTGCTTGATACTTTCACGGGTGATAGAGAAGGTCGTGTCAGCTTTGTCTAGCTAAAAGTCCTTGTATGGCATAGTTGAATAAAGGTATGTCGCTTAGCTCTTAGACTGCGCAAAATCTAGATTTATTTTGTCCAAAGGAAGTATATCGATTTTGTCTATTTTAAACTAATATATCCTTCGAGTTAACGTCTCGGCCTTTTCACCACAGGTGGGTTTGCCGGGAAGGCGGTATCTAAAGGTTTTCTTTTATTGGGTGCGGATCAGAGACGAATGGATCGATCCACTTTTAACTATGACCCGCCCATCTATAGCTAAGATCCGCACACGCTTGTCATGTGTTGGGATCTATTGAACCGCGGACTCTAAATTTCAATATCCATAAAATATGGCAATAACTTCGCCCAATCTAATTAGTTTCAAAGTATTCAGCAGAATTGTTATTAAGTAGCAAAGACATACAATTCGTACACATGACGAACTATTGAGAGTTCCTGACGGACTTAAACACGCGATTCATGCGGTATATTAATTATGACGCCAGCCTACATGTGACGTATTTGATTACGACGTCATATACTTGGCTGCCAGATTGAATTCCGCTATTGGTGTGCTACCAATCAGATTATTCTCTCGTGGGGTGTATTGCAAGTAGTCTATTTCAGAGCAATTTTCACCTCTCCGATTCATAAAGTTAAGCTCTTATTAATTAGTTCACAGGGCAGGTTAAACTCATCAAGGAGATCCATAAGCTATTTTCTACCCTGAGAAGATAAATCAGTTTTGAAATGTCTGCATTTAGATGTCATACGTCAACTTAGTTTCGCGTGTCTGTATTTACTCGCACCCTCCCTCCAACACAACACAACACACACACACACACACACACACACACACACACACACACACACACACACACACACACACACACACACACCTGCCCCTCCACCTACCTCCCCAGAATGATGAGTGTAAGGACTCAAGTACGTACCCTGTCGTATTCGTGCTACTCGGGTATCTACACTACCAGCCGGGATAACGACCTAAACTTGCCTGGTTGTGATTACCATATGTGCTGAGACAGAGAGGACAAATGAAACAAGAGTGATTGGTTACTTTAAGCTATGAACTATCTATATGCGGGTTACGATAACACTTGGAATATGATACACAGGACACGCAGTTTAAAAGTCAATACATAAATACGATAGAGGACGTCAGTATCTGACTAAACATAAGTTTCATTCTGCTCGTGTATTTCCGCCCGACGTCGGTTTTCGTCGTTGTTTAAACCTGATTAAAATTATGCCTTTAAACAATTCAAAATCGGACTAGCAAACGCAAACACATTAATTAGTAATGTGAGGAATATGTTGAGGATAACTCGGCTTGTGGTAACCACAGGTTCTAGACAAATTGGTATTCAAATACGCAACAACCTTAATAACGGAGGGTACTGTGCCAGTACTGGGCTAACACCGGGCCAGTAGCGGCCCAGTACCATGCTTTATCACGGATGTAATTTGTATTGCGCCATGATTATGAGATACTTGAGCAGATCGCGCGGGCTTTAGAGCGCAAAGAGAGATTAGTTTTATCATTGTCAAGCTTTCGCAAAAAATGTTTCATTGGCAAAAGCAAAAAAAGCTAGGTGTGCCAGTCTATGTAAGAAATTCGTTCAAGATCTCCACAAAGACATGAGACTGCATATACGTGCCATGATCTCTCTGGGTGCGGTATATTTATGATGTGATATCATATCGAGAAGAAATTGTAGTAACGTAATGGACCTTTCCAGTTTTAGATATTCCCGCCCATGTCTAGCTAAGCTCGACCTACACCTGGATCGTGTTGGGATCGATCGATCCCTGAATTCCCTGACTATCCCTTTCCAGAAAACTATGCAGTTAAGCTGTTATATATTTTTAAACTAATTTAACAGCGCCCAGTCAAATTAGTTTCAAAATATTTATCAGAATGTTTATTAAATGGTAAAGACATACAATTCGTACAACGTGTCGGACTAAATCGAGTCATTCATGACGTAATGATTAATGCCGCCACCCTACACGTTACGTAGTTGATTATGACGTCATATGCTGGATGGATAAATTGGAAAGGTTCATTCGCTATGACAAAATCAGTTGGACAGATAACAAGGACATATTCAGGTGACATGGATCCAGAAATGGCAATCTGTATGCGGAATCAGTCTTTTCGCTTGTCTGTTTGTGTGCATGCCACTGCTGCTACTCCTGCTGCTGCTACTACTACTACTACCACTACTACTACTACTACTACTACTACTACTACTACTACTACTACTACTACTACTATTGCTGCTGCTGCTGCTGCTGCTGCTGCTGATGCTCCTCCTCCTATTACTACTACTACTACTACTACTGCTGCTGCTGCTGCTGCTGCTGTTGCTGCTGCTGCTGCTGCTGCAGCTGCTACTGAAGCTACTGCTGCTGCTGTTGCTGCTGTTGCTGCTGCTTCTACTACTGCTGCTACTGCTGCTGCTGCTGCTGCTGCTCCTCCTCCTCCTCCTCCTCCTCCTCCTCCTCCTCCTCCTCCTCCTACTGCTGCTGCTGCTGCTGCTGCTGCTGCTGCTGCTGCTACTACTACTACTACTACTACTGTTTCTGCTGCCACAGCCACTGCTGCTGCTGCTTCTCCTACTGCGGTCGCTGCTTCTGCTGCTCCTCCTATCCCTGCTGCTGCTGCTACTGCTCCTCCTCCTCCTCCTCCCCCTCCTCCTCCCCCTCCTCCTCCTCCTCCTCCTCCTCCTCCTACTACTACTACTACTACTACTGCTACTGCTGCTACTGCTGCTACTGCTTCTACTGCTTCTACTGATACTACTCCTGCTGCTGCTGCTGCTGCTGCTGCTGCTTCTACTGATACTGCAGCTGCTGTTGTTGCTTCTCCTGCTGCTGCTGCTGCTGCTCCTATTCCTTTTGCTGCTGCTGCTGCTGCTCCTATTCCTTTTGCTGCTGCTGCTGCTGCTGCTGCTCCTCCTATTCGTTTTGCTGCTGCTGCTGCTGCTGCTGCAGCTCCTGTTGCTGCTACTACTACTACTACTGCTGCTGCTGCTACTACTACTACTACTACTACTACTACTGCTACTGCTACTACTACTACTACTACTACTACTACTACTACTACTACTACTACTACTACTACTACTACTACTACTACTAATACTACTAATACTGCTGTTTTTGCTGCTGCAGCTACTGCTGCTGCTGCTGCTCCTCCTACTGCTGCTGCTGCTGCTTCTATTGATCCTGCAGCTGTTGTTCTTGCTTCTCCTGCTGTTGTTGCTGCTGCTGCTGGTGCTTCTGCTGCTGCTCCTCCTATTCCTTCTGCTGCTGTTACTGCTGCAGTTCCTGCTACTACTACTACTACTACTACTACTACTACTACTACTACTACTACTACTACTACTACTACTACTACTAAACAGCCCACAAAACCGACAACACATTTCCTGGTTTGTATTTTCTTAGAATCATACTCGATGTTATTTTTGTATTCATACGCCACGGTGATGGTCATTCTCCCTAAATCAACAGCGCACCTTTATACGACATCACTCTCTGACATTTTGCACAAATTTCGACCGTGTTACATGTGTATAGGCACTATCGTGACATATTGTTAAACATCTGATGGCTATTTTGAAAGCGATTTCACTCAAAATTATTTTAAATTTTGTATCAAGCTCTACTTAATATATTGTTTAACCAGGTCAGTGGAATCCATGCTTCCGCGCTTTTAGAATGAAATTGTTTCGCCCACATTCTGATCAATGCGCTAGTATTTGTTTAATTAGGTTTCCAATAACTGGTGTATTTATTCTACCCATCAAGTTGCCATCTGAGCCTTTAAAGACGTAGGTCCCAATGTAACTACTATAGTGTGGCAGATTGGTGCAGATTTTTTTAATGAAATAGTGGGTTTTGTGATAAAAGCACCAAAATTGGTACAGAGATAGACGTGGACCGTGTGAACAGAACTGGATATGGACCTACCTGATGTTCCTTCAGGATTGCCGCCATTTCCAAGATGGCCGATATATATAATATATAATATTAATACTATTTACCATTATCAACATTTCTATTATACAAATCTCTCGATTGTTGTGTTATACTCTTACACAAAGACATTAAATAGACAGAAAATTACAATTTAGCATGTCACTAAAAAGACTTGTGATAATTAGCTCATCTGGCCCGAAGGGTCAAGTGAACATATGCCGTGGCGACCGTCCGTCATCCGTCCGTCGTCCATCAAAATTTGCTTTAAAACAATACTTCTCATTAACAACCTGGCCGATTTCAACCAAATTTGACTGGAGGTACCCTATGGTCACAGGCTCCAGAAAGTCCCATTCGGAATTTTGATTCATCAATATTTTGGGTGAAAATCTTAGATTTTATGAAAAATGTACCGGAAATTGTCCAATTGCTTCTTCTCCTTACCATTCTGAGCGATTTCAACCAAATTTGGCTGGAACGATCCTGTGGTGATGGGCTCTAGATGTTCCATTCGGAATTTTGATTCGTCAATATTTTGGGCGGAAATCTTTGATTTTATGAAAACTTTACCGGAAGTGGTCAAAGTGCTACTCCTCTATAGCTGCTTGACATATGTCAACCAAATTTGGTTAGATGGGTTCTATCGTGATAGACTACAGAACCTCCATTCGGAATTTTGATTGGGCTATTTTTTGGATGAAAATCTTAGAGTTTATGACAAATTTACTGGAAATTGTCAAATTGTTTTATTTCAAGCAAATATGGCGAAAAGGATCCCGTGTTGATGGGCTCTAGAACTTGCATTCAGAATATTGATTCATCAAATTTTTTGGGTAAAAATCTTACATTTTATTACAAATTTACTGGAAATAGTAAAATGCTTCTTCTCCTTACTACTTTGAGTAATTTCAACCACACTTGGGCTAAAATGATCAACATATGATCATAGGCGCCAGAATTTCTATTCGGAATTTTGATTGGTAGATTTTTCCTGCGAAATTATTTTTCTATCTTGTTAGCTCACCTGGCCTGAAAGGCCAAGTGAGCTTATGACATAGCGACCATCCGTCGTGTGTCCATCGTCCGTCCGCCTGTCCGTCCAGCCATCGTCCGTCCATCAACTTTTCTTTTAAATGACTTCTTCACAAGAACCACTGGGCCGATTTCAATTCTTTGGCAGGAAGCATCCTTAGGCGATATGGATCCAAGTTTGTTCAAATGAAGCCGATAGGCCAATTTGGCCGGCGGCCATCTTGGATTTTGGCCGATTTTAGGAAACGTCTTTAAAAATGTTCTTCTCCGAACGCGCTTGGGGGATTGATACAAACCTCATGAAATATGATCTAGGGTAAGAGCTGAACGAAGTTTTCTCAAGGGAACATGATTGGTCATATGGTTCGGCGACTATCTTGGTTGACCTAGCTTTAGCGAGAACGAGTTCTCCAGAACCATTGAAGGGATCGGGTCGAAATTTGCCAGATATGATTAGGGACTAAGGGCAATTAAAGTTTGTTCAAGGCAAGTTGAACCGTAAAACAAACATGGCCACCGTGGGCCAATCAAAATATAGCGTTTTGGCGGCCATATTGGATTTTTTTGTTTGATGGATTTTGAGGCCGAAATTGGTTTATATGTGTTTTTGGGTATTCAAATCTCAAATTTGCAATTTTCGAAAGGCCGGATAAACGGTTTGGCGGCCATCTTGGATCATTTTCCCGCCAAATGCTCCCATACTAAAGCAATGCGAAATTTAAAATGTCTTCTCGAGAACTACGGGGCCAATTTCAATTATGTTTGGTAGGAAGCATCATTCGGGCATAGAGATTCAAGTTTGTTCAAAGGAAGCCGATCAGCCAATTAAGATGGCGGCCATCTTGGATTTTGGCCGATTTTTAGAAACGTCTTTAAAAAATCTTCTTCGCCGAAACCGCCCGGGGATTGACGCAAACCTCATGAAATATGATCTAGGGCGAGTGCTGAACCAAGTTTGTTGAAGAGAACTGTATTGGTCAAATGGTTCGGCGGCCATCTTGGTTGATCTAGTTTTAGCGAACACAACTACAGAATCGCTGAAGGGATCGGGTCTATATTTGTCAGATATGATTAGGGACTAAGGGCCATTAAACTTTGTTCAAGGGAAGTTGATTCGTCAAAAAACATAGCCCCCGTGGGCCAATCAAAATATAGTGTGTTTGGCGGCCATATTGGATTTTTTTATTTGATAGATTTTGAGGCCGAAATTGGTTTTATATGTTTTCTTGGTATTTTGAAATTTTCGAAACTGTCGGATAAACTGGTTGACGGCTATCTTGGATCATTTTCCCGCCAAAAGCTCCCATACTAAAGCAATGGGAAATTTAAAATGTCTTCTCGAGAACTACTGGGCCGATTTCAGTTATATTTGGCAGGCACCACCCTTAGGGCAAGGAGATTTAAGTTTGTTCAAATGAAGCTGAATCTGGCGGCCATCATGGATTTTGGTCCATTTTTAGAAATGTCTTTAAAACTGTTAGAGGGATTGATTCAAAACTAATAAAATATCATTTATGGCACAAGCTGAACCAAGTTTGTTCAAGAGAACTTGATTGGCCAAATGGTTGGGCGGCCATCTTGGATGGCCTGGTTTTCATGAAAGCAGCTTCGACTCCAGAGCCACTGAACGGATTGGGCCAACATTTGAGAGATATGATATTGATGACTACGGGTAATTAAGGTTTGTTCAAGAGAAGTTGATACATAAAGAAACATGGCCTGTGTTTTCTTGTTACAAGTCTGTTCAACTCATTAGATTTTTACTTATTGTTAATGAACATTCTAGTTGAAATGCCTATGCTCCAGGTGAGCGATACAGGCCCCTTGGGCCTTTTGTTTAATGTAACGAATCATGTCTATTTAAATGCAAATGCTTCAAATGCTAATGGTGCAGGTGAGCGTCATGGGCCCTTTGGGCCTCTTGTTTTTATAAACACCTACAATTATATTAATATACCCGCCATTTTCAATGAGCGAAGAATGAACCCAGATCTCCATTGCTAATCTGCCATTGTCAGGCTGACAAGACCCATAAAGCTGTGGAAAGAGAGATCAACTTTGCCTCAATGATGCTATTTTTTGTTTCTGTGAAGACAGACTCCTGGATGGAGGGCCACTAAAGAGAGGAAATCTATTCTACTTTATCGATTCATAAATAGATTTGGTTCTATTTTCAAATCGTTCTGCAACCAAGTTTCTATACTGCATTTACCTATGCGTTGTATATGTCTAACTGTTTCTGCAACACTAGACTGTATAATGTCATGTCACTCACGTGTACATCTAGCACGAATAAATCGTCACTCGATTCCATAAAAAGATTTCCTATTTCTTCAATGTGGTGGACAAATTTTAATCTGTTTTCTGTAAAAGTGTCTAAACACCTTTGGCTTGTTCATGATGCTGAGGGGTTAGGCTTTAGCAACGTTTAACGTCGTCTTGGGATGATGCAAATTCGTTAACAATTCTACATTCGCAGTAGTCATACAATTAAGAAGTCCAACACCTCCACGGTCTCCCTTTGCGCTCTTATGGTCTGTTTATGGACTCGTTCATTGCCATGGGAGAACACTCAATGCGTTTCTTTGTACCACATATTTGCCCTTCTCAACACAACGGGATGTTCGTGCTCCAAGGATTTCATGTCATGAATGTGACCATTAACCAACGTGCATATTTTGGATGCTGTAGAGTAAAGAACCACAGTATAGGAGTTGTGATTGCACCCTTGTAGAGTTGGAAGTTTCCTTCACGTAGTGATCTTAGGAAGATGATAATGACCAATTCTAACTGGAGCGTGATTGGCCATAAATTAAGCTATAAATTAAGCTATGGAGAGTTAGATTCTCTTTGTTTCTTCCAGATATCAAACTTAAGGCCGGCATCTTTGTCAAGGTGTGTACGGTAATTGATATAGGGATTGGCCATAAGAATGTAAAGAACACTGGCAGTGACCTCATGTGCATGTCTATCCCGTTTTACATTGAAGAATGCTGAAATTAATCAGTTATTCCAGATTGTACTATAGCACTTGTCCAATCACTACCTTCTATCTGATCATCGAAAGCTTTCAAAAGGACCTTTTCGATATACAGACCATATATAACCATGACAAAGCGAGTTTCTTCCATGTATGCGATTAACTCAGCCAGGGATATGCCATGAAGCTTTCTTTGGCATGAGCACTCAGCATGCAGTCCTCTTACCTTATAGTATGATAAAACAAGTCACTCAGACTGGTAACCACTTCTCGGGGAATTCACCTTTCCAGAATACGCACCCATCATATGACTTCATAATGAACTGCGTGATGTGTACAATGACATCATAATGAATGACGTCATGAATGGCGTCGATAAATACGTCACGAACGCATATTTGAAGAAGGTCTATGCGTAGTAGTAGTGTCGGAATTAAAATGATACAACCTCCCTCAACTGACACACGTTCGGCGATCCGTGGCCATGGAAGGCCGTGGCGAATATAAAACTCCCGTGTGGACCCCACTGTCCGGGAGAACCTTCTCAGGATACCAGCCAGAGGCCGGCCTTTCTCTCTCTCTCCATATTCTGACCCTATTCTGACCGGTATCCTGAAGAGGTTTTTCTATCTGTGGGACACTTTTCTCTATCCTACCTATCCACCTATCCTATCCTACCTATCCTACCCCACATATCTCCTACCCCATCCTGTTGCTATTCCAGCTGGCTGATGTGTGTGTGTGTGTGTGTGCGTGCGTGCGTGCGTGCGTGCGTGCGTGCGTGCGTGCGTGCGTGCGTGCGTGCGTGCGTGCGTGCGTGCGTGCGTGCGTGCGTGCGTGCGTGTGTGGTGCTTTGACCCCGCACTGGGGAGTGTCGCTGTGGGTCTTTATCTAACCTGGTCATATTACCTCGGCCCTAGTGTCTTACCCAGTTTCGAAATTTCAGGTAAGTTCTAGTGAGGTCTTTTGAGCGGATTTGAGCGGATTTGAACCCAGTCTGCAGCCTGGGAATCCTAGGCAATTCAATACTCTCGCCTCTTAGTAATCTTATCTCTGAGCGTGAGTTGTACTATTGCTGTTCCTGCGCGTATCAGTCCCTCTAGATCTTGACGCCACTTCGAGATAACGCAGTAACAGCAATGGGAACACATAAATTATCAGCTATAATTACTAATGCATACATGGCCGAGGTAGTTAATGCAGGAGATCCTTGTTTTCTGTTTATTAGCAAACTTAAAATCACAGGTTCAAATCTCACTATTACCATTTGTGGATAACTCGGCCATTTGAAATTCTCGCTTCATTCCGGTCCTAATCGGTGCCGAGAATGAAGTGATTTCTCGGTACAATATAAGCATACACTCTCTCACGATACTGACACGTGGATCTGACGCATGCGCATGCGTGCTACGTGTTCTTAAGGACTTAGCCATACCTCTCTCATAGGGCTTTATACATGTGTGTGAACTATCCTATCCAGGGGGCATGCATGCGCACCGCCCATTTAGAGACAGGCCCCACAGGGATATACACCCTCCCACAGGTACTGATCGCCAGCACCACACATAATAGGGTCTGAACGTCCATTTAGAGACAGGCATCCACAGGGATATACACAACCTACAGGTACTGATCACCACACATAATAGGGTCTGAACGCCTAGACAGACATCCACAGGGTCATACACCACCCACGGTACTGATCGCCACACATAATAGGGTCTGAACACCCATTTAGAGACAGGCATCCACATGGATATACACCACCCACAGGTACTGATCGTCAGCACCACACATAATAGGGTCTGAACGCCCAGACAGGCATCCACAGGGATATACACCATCAACAGGTACTGATTGCCACACATAATAGGGTCTGAACGCCCATGTAGGGACGGGGATCCACAGGGATATACACCATGAGTACTGTTGCACAGCTTCGCGCTATTGCAAAGCAATTCGGCCTTAGAGGCTACTCTAAGGCCAAGAAAGCCGACCTGCTCCAGATGATCGGACAGGTCCATGCCGAGGAGAGGTAGAAGCGACTCTCCCGAGCAATGCAGACGGGACCGTTTCCAGCGCTTATCAAAGATGATCCTTTGAATTGCCACAAGAAAGTGCAGCAGATCAGTGAGCGTCGTAATTTGGATGAGGAGGTGACTGCTAGCTTGGGAGCCAAGACTGTAGCGAGGCGGATGGCAGGCCATCCACTGGAGTGCTTACCTCCCCTACGCAGGATCGCTAAGCGACTGATGAGGGGGCCGAGGTCTGAACCCTTATCCCGGATCATAAGGCGAGAAGGCGAACACATTCTCGACCAGTGTCTCGGCGAAAGGGAGACAGAGGATAGAGGACCCCGATCAGTATGCTGGACATTTTTCAGAGGTCTAGAAGGAGACCTAACAGGCCACATCATGCAAAAGAACCAGCAGACTGTCCAGAATGCCTTCTACCTCAGCTACACTCATACCTATCGCATCCTTCACATCGAAGACGGTAGGGTGCTGCTCATCCAGAAGAATGCTCCAGGGATCCCGTGGCTGAACATGATAGGAGCAGCTCAGGACTGGGTGGCCGCAAGAGAGCAAGCCTGCCTCGACACAGACAATATCGATCGACCCAACACCAAGTGGCCTTTCGTTCGATCAATCAACGTTGAGGTCAGGGCTGTCATCGACCACCAACCTTTGCTTGGGGCAGGCCCCCTGGCTACGACAGAAGAAGAGTATGACTGCCCTCGACACCTACAGATAGAAGTACAGCTCCTGCACGAGAGCTTTCCACACAGTTCTACGGCAAGACAGTACCTGATGTCCGCAAGACCTCAGTGGATCAGCTGGACAAGGTAGAGTGCTTCGCCAAGATCAGGATCGCGTGTATGAACCAACCGAAGAGGGCACCTGGCACATGATCAGGCAAGCGGCTCACTACCATGACACCATGACCATCGGAGTGTGGGACCACCACGCCTTCTACATCAAGAACATATCCAAGCTGGCACATACACTAGTCTGCAGTCACTGTCAGCAGAGGTTTACACAGGCATGCAATCTTCAACGCCACGCTGATCACTGTACAGGCGGCAAAACAAAAATCGTGGGTCCTGGCGAGAAGGTTGAGGCGCCACAGTCTGCATATGAGAAAGCCTTCCATCCACCCCAAATATCCAGTTCAGCGGCTACTCGTTGAATCGAGTATGAGTCGAGAAACAGAGGCATACACATACACCATGTAGAATTGGGGCATGGTGGCGGCGTTTGATCGAGGGCGCTCCCGTAGATGGTTATGATCTGACCACCAACACCGTTTACCAGTTCCATGGCTGTCACTGGCAGGGTGTCCACAACACCAGCGAGGTGAGGATGCTGAATAAAGATACCGCAGGACAGTCCTGAGAGAGGAGAAGCTGAGAGCCTCTGGATGCCCATTTGCGGTACAGTGGGAGTGCTGTATAAAACGCTGCCCAAGCGTCCCTAAACGAGTTCAGACTGTCCCATACCTACACTTCATAGTTTACGATTTCGAAGCACTCCTAGATGGTATCAAGACTCATCCTACGGAGATCCTCACAATCGAGAGTACTCACATACCTATCTCTGTGTCAGGTGGCTGCTCCTTAGAGGGCGCCACAAGTGAGCCCACTCACCTCTGTAACCCTGACCCCAAAGAACTGATCAGAGAGTTCATGCCGGAGATCAAACGGCGAGCATCTCTAATCCGGACAACAGTTCGGGCGCAGTACATACCGACAGACCTGGACAAGCTCCCAAAGCGACAGCAGCGACTGATCAACGAGTGGTGTTACCAAGTGCCTGTACTGGGGTTCAACTATGGGCGGTATGACCTGAACCTCATCAAGAAGTACTTTGTCGATGAGCTGACTGACAGTACAGGTACAGTGAAAGTCGCTAAGAAGGCTAGTTAGACCATGTTCATCGTAACACCTGAGCTACGGTTTCTAGATGCGCTGAACTACCTCGGCCCAGGAGTCTCGTACGAGGTATGATCCAAAGCTTACGGGTGTACACATCAGAAGAGTTGGCTCCCATATGAATGGTTTGACACACATGAGAAGCTCAACTATCCAGGGCTTCCTGACTACTCAGCATGGACATCTAAGCTCAAGGGTGGCTACCTCTTGACGCGAACAGAGTGAGAACAGTGTAACCAGACATTCATCGAGCATGGAATGCGGACATTCGCCAACTGGCTGCGATACTACAACAACCTGGACATAAGTCCATTCATCGAAGCCCTAGAGCGAACGTGGGAGTTCTACACAGAACGAGAAATAGACATCCTCAAAGATGCAGTGTCTCTCCCAGGTGTGTCACTGCAGTACCTTCTATGTGGAACCGCTCAGCACATGCCGGATGTTAGCCTCTATTCACCAGACAAGGAAGCCTACGAGATGCTGAAGGGTGCTGTTGTTGGCGGTCCCAGCTTAGTGTTCACCAGATACCATGAGGCCGGTGTGACTCGAATCCGCCAGAGTGAGCGTGTCTGCCAACGTCTACTCGGCTACGACGCAAATGCTCTGTACCTGTCAACGATGGACAAAGAGATGGCATGTGATAAGGAGAAAGTGTGCCATTGGTCCGGGGCCAGTGGGGTAGCTAGCGTTAAGGAAGCTCTCCTAGCAGGCAGCTTGTTTGGGTTTGCTGAGGTGGATATAGAGGTACCCAAGGCTCTGTGGGAAAAGTTCGAGGAAATGCCTCCTCTCTTCTATAACCGCGAGATCCCGGTAGAGGAAATCTCGTCTGAGATGCTGGTATATCTAGGGCGAACAGGGAGGAAGCGGCCCACCACCCAGATGCTGGTCAGTGCCCTCTCTGGCAAGAAGCGGCTGCTGTATGCCCTGGCCCTCAAGTGGTATATAACCCATGGCATGGAGATCACTGCTGTATACTGCACCAAACTATGAGGCCAAGCGACCATTCGAGTGGTTCGTGGAGAATGTTACAGAGGCCCGCCGCTCGGGTGATGTAGATAAGAGCAAAATGCTCTTGGCAGATCTCTTCAAACTCCTCGGCAACAGTGCCTACGGGAAGCTCATCGAGGCACTAGAAGGCCATAGCAACAAGAGCTTCACAAAGGATGAACGGGTGGGAGACAAAGCCCAGCGTAGTGCATGGTTCGAAGATCTCGAAGATCTCGAGGAGATCAGTTAGTCATACGAGCTCCAGCGTCGCAAGCCGAGAATCACTATTCGAAGGCCCTTCCAGGTGGGGATAGCCATTTATGAGCTCGTGAAGCTGCGAATGCTGGCGTTCTACTATGACTTCCTCAATCGCTACATAGCTCGTGACAGCTTTGAGTACCTGCAGATGGACACTGACTCTGCGTATATCGCTATAGCAGGCTCCAACGACGTCATTCGCCCTGAGATGCGAGCAGAGTACCAGGCTCATAAGCCGGACTGGCTAGCTTGGGACAAATGATCTGGACAGACTCCGGGACTGTTCAAGCTCGAGTTCAAAGGCTCTCGTGGCATCGCTCTCTGCTCCAAATGCTACTACATAGAGAGCGCAGCTGCAAGTAAGTGCTCGGCCAAGGGAATGTCAAAGCGGCAGAATGAGGTCTCTTGGCAGAGGTTCTACAGCCCCCTACATGGCGGGGTGGACAGAGCTAAAAACCGAGGCCTACGCTTGTGCAACCAGGGTATGGTGACGTATGCGCAGGAAAAACTCAGACTCTCCGCTTACTATGATAAGTGCCATGTGCTGCCAGATGGGGTCCATACCGAGCCCATCGAGTATCATGTTAGGACCCTAGGTGGTGGTAGCTGTGTGTCTTCAGGGACTAGCTAAAGCTCTTCTATGACAAATGGTCGCCTAGGCACTCCGTGCTGGAATTCCAGGTAGTACAGTGTAGGCCGCCCCTCCGCCTTCACATACCTGTCAAGCCTGTGAACATCTATAAACCAGTTAGGATCTGTTGCACGCCGTTGACCACCATCCAGCTCACCAGGCTCATACAAGTACCGAACCAGAGCATCAGGTGGTAGGCACTCCTCTCCCTTGTTCGCTCATCTAGAGCTGTGACCAGCAGACTGTCTGATAGCCTCTACCGGCTTCTTCCCAATTAGCCTAGTAACCTCGGCATTGGATCTCTCCACCACAGCAGGCATCCCTCTCACCCATACTCTAGAATGTTCAGTCGGCGTGGCCATTTCCTGGCCGTATTGGTATGGGAACAGTCTCTCTGCCAGTGTCCGATTCCACCACTCAACGATAGCCTGGGCCCGGCGATGCCCTACCTCGCCTCGCCTAACTGCCACACTGTGTTTTTGCATGAGGGCCGCAGCCTCCCCTCTGAACTCCTTACCTTCATCCACCTGCAACAATTCCGGCAACTGGAGGAGATTTTCTGAAGCTTCGTAACACCCTGGAATGCCTGGGCCATTTGGCCAGCTGACTTGTCTGTGAGCGGTACTGCCGCCTTGTACTGGCTGGCGACATCTTACGACCAACCGAGTTGTGTGGAAGGAATAGAACATCTGCCTGGTGAACTCTGTTCGGGACAGTTTCCTCGAAATGGGCATGCCTGATGTGCCGTGGACGAGGTCTGTATATCTGCCACATCGCCTGGTGGCTGAGCCACTGGCTAACTGTCTCCAATGTGAAGTTGTGACCCTTGCAACGTGCAGCCTCGAGTAGTTGAGGGGGCTCATGGTAATTTCCACCAGGCTGATAGTGGAGTTCCTCAAGAAAGATGATTGATAAACTTCTGGATTTCATCACTGACGTCCACTCCTGTCCTGGCCTGAGTGAACTCTAAACAGACGAGGAGATGGCCATCATTCATTCGACCATCAATGAAGACCTCTTCAAATACCTGCATACACTGGCGTCTAATCTCTTCTGGATCCTCACTGAACAGTAGTTTATCGACCAACTCTCGGAAGTTAAGGGACTTGACCAGGTCGTATAGAGACGCCATCCTTATATAGTATGGCTTAAATGTTCGGTGGCCCAGATGGCCGCTAGCGCTATAGCAACATACGGTACCCAAGGGCCTGTGACTCCGAAGAACGTACCTACTCCTGAGGCGATGGCTGGTATGGCTTCAGAAATCTTCTCCACCCCATGGAGAGCATTGTTGGCGATATTGTGGACTGTCTTGCCAGCTTTCGTTGTGAACAGAGTGATCAGAGCCCCAACTGCTGCCAGCGGACCGATAGAACCTTTTACGTGAGTGCAATAGATTCCTTTCGCTCTGTGTACTAGCTTGCGTGATTCAGGCTCTACATCATCATACTCACCTGCGGTCTCTGCTACATCGTAGTCGTCTGCATCATAATCATCCTCCTCATCAAAGTCCTCCTCATAGTCCTCGTCATCTATGTCCTCGACTGGATCAGCCTCTTGTTCATACATCGCTCTGGAGATCCGTCGTTGGCGCAGTTATATAGTAGCTTTAAACTGTAGTCTATAGCATGGCCTCCACAATCTTGAATGCAGGCATGTTTGCCTTAGCGAACTGGGGACTCAGCTTCGCCGACAAGAAGGCGGCAGAGGTCGAGCGTGAGCATCATAACCAGGCAATGGAGAAGCTGTCTAGGGAGAAGTTTGAGTACAGCAAAGCACTCGAGTATATGCACCAGAGGGAGGCACGCCGAAGACAACTCCGAGCTCAGGCCAACCAGAGCCTCAAAGAAGCAGATGAAAGTCTCAATGAGTACTACGAGGCTGTAAAGATATCTGTGCCAACGCTCGACTCTGAAGTATCGACAGGTCAGAAGACAGCAGAGTTTATAGTAGTGGTGGCAGCTGCAGCGGTGACGACAGGAGTTGTGCTCTATGCATGCTCAAGCTGAATACCTGTTGTATTCAACATGCATACCTTAGCATAGCCAAAGCAAAGTACCGTCACACCTAATGAGCAAGTCCCAGATATGAGGTTTCCGATGTTGAAGCTTAGCCGGTTGCCCTGATTAGGGGGGAATGTCCCTGCCCCCGAGGTGCTGATGGCCCTCGAGTGCCGACTCGAGGTCGTCGCTTCCACTGGTTAGGCGCAAAAGTGCATATTTCTGTCTGTAGAGTTGGCAATCAGCCAGCTCGCGTACCTAACCAAGAACATTGGTCCCAGCAACCACAGGCTTGAAGTCGTCTAACTTATCCACCTACTGGATGGCTCCTCCCTTCTGAACCAGGACTGCAACAGCGACACAGTCCGATGCACCACGATGCAATGTCAGCTCTACCCGTTGGTTAGCTGTGGCTTGGACCTGCTGGTGTTCTTGCTCCACATGCATGATCCGCTGTTTTAGAAATGTTTTAGACATGTGAGCTGCTCAGTGTACACCTGGAGGAACAGCCTATCCTGCATGGCAGCCGGATTCACGTGTGTGTTCTCGTGGAGGGTTAAGAGTGGAACTGCCACGGGCTTCTCGACACCTGTCCGTAGTTCGAATTCCGTGAACCCCTCATTGCACCCCACAGCGTAGTACCCTTTCCCTTTGCATAGGAGGTTGGGCCACAAGCCAGCGGACCTCGGACTCGGTACTCATCGTTCACATAGGCGGTGTCCACGGTGCTGTTGCTCTGCACGATTTCTCACCTGTTCAGAACCTGTGGGAGCTCTACCGTCTGTTCTATTGTGCTCTGAAGCTTGAACTCGAGTGTCATGCTCTTGATCTCGTGGATCTGTGCCGAGATTGTAAAGTCAATGTACTTCCCAGCAGTGGATAACGGGTTCTCATCATGTATACTGGGTCGAATGACCATCAGGAAGTCCTTCCGAGGATCAGTGCGGTGCGATGTCGCAAGTTCAATGGCCCCATCTTGATGTTGCACATACTGCAGCATATTTAAGGTCTGGGTATATGGAGGGGTTAAACGGCTGCCATGTTTGGTAAAGTTCTCCAGCAGATTGTCTATAGGCAGCAGGCCAAGTCGGCATGACAGTCAGCATGACAGCCATGGCGTGAACTGTCCCACTGTGACAGGGTCCGAGGACAGCTTCGTGACATCAACATTATCCACGAGTGAGCCAAGATCACACCTCCATCTGATGCGGAGATGCTGGCCACCATAGAGGAAGGCGCGCCAGCTCGTTGTACAAAAGAACTCCTGACTCGGATACTCTACCGAAAGTTTGACAGCACCCAGGGAAGGACACTCGACCTAGCTCATGTGGCCCAAACCAACAGTCCTGTTATTCTAGCTCTCCATAGGGAAAGGGTCGACCCCAAAGACATACTAACGGTCGGGAAGTGGGCTGCCGTATTTAGCCTCCATAGCCAGGAAGAGCAAGATATGCTGGATAGCCTCCAGTCTGGAGAAAATAACTACTTCATGGAGGAGGTCAGTGCCACTGTAGCGGAGAGCCATGACACCGGTCATGCAGAAGGTACTCAGGAGGGGTTGACTGTTGGCCGCAAGGAGGCTGTTGACCACATCTTCAACGAAAAAGGTCGCAGGAGATTGGCCAGTAACCTGCCAGCATTTCTGAAATTCATAGATAACTACCTAGACTATCTCATCAAATCCGCTCATAAATCAGATGCTCATCACGCATGGACAAAGTGGATCTTCCGTGAGAAGTTCCAGAAGAAGAGGGCCCTAGACTCTGACCCTCAGTGGGTAGAGTTTAAGCGACAGTCTTTTGACGAAACTGACGAAGTTCCTCATGCTTCTGACGAAGTTCCTCAAGCTTCTGACAAAGGTTCTCAAGCATCTGACGAAGCAGCAGAGACCACGGACGAAGTTCCTCAGCCTTCTGATGAATGAAAAAAAGTTGCGGCAGCTGTGACAGTCTGTCAGCAATGACGCGTAGAGCAGGCTAGTTTCCTGGCTGGATTCAGCTTGTAGGTGAGGGTCTGCGCCTTTTCAAGAGATGGCTTGATGTGTGACAGCTCACCTGTCTCCTTGTTGGTGAAGATGAAGTGGTACAGCTCAGCTGCCCTCTGTACACCTGTGATAAAGTCCCCTTTGGTCTCCTTGAGGGTTGGGCTGTCGTATATAGTCTCGAGCAGGGCACGTCCACACTTGGAGCTGAAGTATAGCAACCAGGCATTGTGGCGGATGTCTGGTGAGATCTCGCGGGTGTACTTCTGAAAGAGGATGAAGACAGTTATATTTGTGTGCCGGATGTGCCTCGTGATGTTTCTGAGGTAGATGACTGTCTTCTGGTCCATTGCAGGGTCATTGATAACTAGAACAAGTGGTTCTGTCAGTCGGGCTGCCAGCAGCTTCTCCATCAGTGCTTGCAGGTTCTGCGTCTTGGTGATTGGGCCATTGTACAATTGATCATTACTGTCAACCACCTCAGTGGCGGAGTCAGACACCAGAATGATGTATTGAGAGTGTAGATGTTCGGCCAGGAGAGATCGCAGCAAGATGTTTTTCGCATGTCCTGATGGGGCAATGATCAGCACCACCCGGCCAGCATCGGCCGGCCCACTGTCGAATGGTACAGACATGCGTGCGGACGATGGTTAGCACTTGGTCGGCAGTAGCCTCATCTATATCTGGGAGACTAAACGGCAGTACTTCCTGCACCAGCTCTTTCACCTGCAGAGTGGGGAATCCTGCACCTCCGGCAGATACGAAGGATGCGATGGAGGCATCAAGCATGAAATCCCAGCAGCAGCTAAGAAGATAGCATAGAGGGCCTGTGTCAGCACCCACAGTATCTAGTGCATCCAGTATCTGTATGATACATGCACGGGAAGCCATGACTATCCTGTGGTTTTAAACAGCAAATTAAAGAACCCTGACTTCTTCACCTCTGGTAGCTGGAGGCTGGCGGTAGCACCTTTTTTGCCATCGACAGTGATACTGCTCAGCCTGAGGGTGCCTATCTTGAGATTCTCTCCATCCTGTCAGCATGAGCTCCGTGGTTTCAGGAGATCCTTAACCAGCTCCTGTGCATAGTACTCAGCCATAACCCTGATGGCTCCAGCCTCATCGACTCCGAGCATACCGAGCATCGTCGCCCTCTCCTTGATGCCCATCCCCTTGAATACAGTTTTGGCCTTGTTAATGGCCGATTGTCCTACCATATCAGTTTCCCGATGAGATCTCGGGCTGGGATGGTTATTCGGATCTCCCGTGGGTCTCCCGTCTCTGCGAAGCCTAGGAAGGAGATAGGGGCAACAGTGTTCTCTGAACCGAGGCATGCCTCACTCTTTGCTTTCTAGGTATGTGAGTGACAGAGTAATAGTCATATACAGACGGCTTAAACCTACTAGTCATACCCCTAGTGAAATAGTTGGGCATAGGAGGACCACGCAGTCGACCAAGGGAATATGGAGCAGTGCTCAGGGTACTGGCCCTCGCTGCAGGGGCATGCCTAGTGGGCAGTCCACCATTCCTGGGCATTGGCGATCTTCAGTCCGCATGCTCGACTATGGGCTACACACTGCCCTCCGGCACGCCATGCCTCATATGCTGCAGGGGTCTCGTGATCCATCTCTCACTATTCAGAGGGGCTAAACGTAGGCGACGATGATCTCAGCCATTGCACTCGTTGCTAGCCCTAGAACCGCGACCTCCATTAGTGCAACACGTTCACCCATGAGACAGTGCCCGGCCACCCCACTCACCACTGTAGCGAGGACAGCCACAGTGGCAGCAGGAAGAACCTCATTTCCCCCTGTCATCTTCACCACGGCCACATTCGCCACCACGTTACTGGTGTCATGGACTTTGCTTTGGTCAGTAACGTCTGTGTCTTGGTTCGCAACAGGTTCTCCACCTTCTGAAGACTCGCCTGGCTCTCGGGCAGTTGCTTCACGATATGTACCATTGACATCATTGTTTAAGCACTGAGTATACAATGCGGTTAAATGTCTGCGTCCCCTGTTGAGAGAGCTAATAAGATTTTGCCAGTCTGCATCTGCCAGGTGGCCGGGTTGGTACTCAGGAATATTTATTTCTCTATTGAGACATCTTAAACATGTCTGGGCTCACGCTATGCGAGCAGTACTATGATGACTTCCGGAGGCAGTTGAAGGCCTACAAAAAGAAGACACCAGATGAGCTCGCTCAGCTCTCCGGTGCTGAGCTGACAGAGGAGCTGACAGCTGTGAAGCTCTATATAGGATGTGGCAAGGGACAGATCTGCTTCCTCGAATACCTTATCATGGGCGGGAGTATCGTCGAGCAGCTCCTGTGAGCTAAAGGTTTCTACAAGGATCGCGAGTATCTGTCAGATGTGTTCCAGCAGTTGCAGACCGCCATGGTCTCACTGGACTCAGAGCTAAACAAGGCTCTGTGATACTGCAAGCTGGAAAGAGGATGTGCTGCCGAACCCTCCAGACCTTGGATGTGAATGTTGGCAGCGGGTATAGGGGATGTAGGGCATGCCAAGCTGGTTCAGTGTCTCACCGTGGTTCCCACTGCTACTGTAGAGAGTCAGGATAGTCTACTAGCTGATTTGCTAACGGCGGAGTAGGCTGATCCCGAGTGCCACGATAGCTAGGCCCGACACCACACGTAGAGCTACCACAGGAAGCGGTGTCGTGTCGACTGGCTGCAGGGTCGGGGCGCCTGGAGCTGCTGCTGTGTCGACTGGCTGCAGTGTCAGGGTCGGAATGACTGTATGGCCCATACTACGCGTAGGTGCATTGATGTCAGTGTTCAAGCCGAAGTGGACACCAGGGGAACTCCCCTCGACTATCATGTTGTTACAGCCTACTCGTTGGGGGGTTTGATAGGGGAATCCTGAGTAGTCACGTCTCGGGTCACCGTACATAACCCCTAGACCGCTGTTGTCATCACCGTGCCACCGATAGTCTGTGTGAGCACTGAACTCTCTCTCTCTCTGTAGTCTGCTGGCCGCTGAGATGCTATGACTTTTGAGCTGTGGGTCGAAGGCGTTTGTATCAGGGAGGCTTGCACCCAGCTCATGGAGGATTCGTCGCACCGTGAAGTACAAGTCGAATCTGAGACAGCTGGCGATGAGCACAGTTTCAGGAGTACCAGAATAGGAGTAAAGCAGGGTGGAACTTACTCCACATCCTGCCGTGGCACACCATACGGCAAAGTTCAGCTGCTGATTCCAGTATGAGAGGCTTGGAGCAGCCATCAAAGTGTGAGCTTGCTTCGCATCCTTGATGGTGATAGGGCGGTTGGTCAGCGGGCGTGGGTTGACGGAGAAGCTGGTTCGGGACCGTTCATCCACTGTGATGGAGAACGGTGCTAGCTCTGGTATATCATCCAGTAGACCTCTCAGGCCAGTCAAGGGTGTACACAGGAGGGGTGGTGGCTCCAGAGACCAGCGAGGCGACATCATGCAAAATCTAGTTTTTAACTCCTCCATATCAACCGGCCCGCTGGAGCCTTTGATGTATTGCTATAGCACTTTAGGTTTCTCCGTGTGGTACAGGGCTTGGACCTTCAATATATGGTGGTACTCTTCATCAGTGACCTGGCCGTCCTCGAGAGCTTTGCTGACAGAGTCGTCAATAGTCCGTAGCATACTCTGTGCCAGTGCCACGTACTTAGAATGCTTCTCCAGCCTCCTTGTGATCTGCCGCTGCCCCACCCCCAAGCCCATGGCCAAGACAGTGGCAGCTAGTGTCACGCCACCCAGCGGGATGGCGACGAAGGCCCCTACCCCTGTAGCGAGAGTGGCCACAGCTGCCACCCCAGTGCTGGCTCCAATCACACCCGCTGCAGTGGTTGTATGCGCAAGGACGTTGTAGGCTGTCTTATATCGCCTGTGCGTTCTGCTGTACTTTTCTGGCTCATGGACGAGATTCTGTCTGATGGTATATATCTGCTGGACTCGCCAGCCATGGATGGTACCGCCCTCGTCAGCCATCAGGGAGGGGCATATTTCTGATTGCTTCCGCCACTCTGATTTTGACATAGTATACCTGGAGATTAAACCTGCATCACCTGCAGAATCTGCTCATGAAGGGTACATTCTGGAGAGCCTGGCGAACTGTGCCAGCTTGCTGGTTTCGAGGCAGACGTCTCTTAGACAGAGGTCATCCAGCATTATGTCGGGTGCCAGTAGCTTTCTGAGATGTGACATCTGGAACTTCACCTTATGATCAAGATAGTAGGTCCACCGCTGGATGGCTTTCTTGGTCTTATACTTCTGCGCCATCTCCTCTTCCCACTGTATGACATCTGGCTCATCCTCGTCTATGAAGACACCTGACTCATCATCCCACTTACTCTCTGGCTCATCCTCGTTTGCTGTCTCCACTGCATCGTCTGCGGTCTCCCCTACATCTGGCTCATCGTCGTATGTGAAGACATCGTCCTGCTTACTCTCCTCCAGGAGGGCCTGGTAGTATCGGTAACATTCACTGTTCCTTTGCCTCCTTGCAAGGCTCGCGTTCTGTTGATTCCAGCTCTCCCGCTGTAGTCACTCTCCTTCTTGTTGCAGTGCGAGCCTCTGTTCGTTTAAGGCCTTTATCTGTGCAGGGGTCATGAAGGGGCAACCCTGTAGCAGGCTCTTCATCATCCCGGCAAAGGTCAGATATTCCAGGTGTGATATCATGTTGTCGTCAGGTCAATGAGTAATAAGAGTGTAATCTCTAAATGGGCATCCGATATCCCATCCGTGCTGGCATATATGTTAATGGAGGGGCTGTCAAACAGGTGATTTACAGGTGTGAACAGGCTAGGACTGATAGCGTTCCATAGGTTGCTGTTGGCACCCGGGAGATACTCTATCACATCCCAGCCGACTTCTACCAGTGAGTTGCTGTGTGCACTGTAGCACATCGGCGTGTATGTATGTTGTGCCCCCTGGGGCACCTCGAAGAGGACCCATTCTACACGGTATTATACCACCCGGCTCCCCTCTTGAGAGGGTGAGATTATGTTCTCACCACCGGAGAGCAGCAGTCGGACAATCGGCATGGTTATATGGCTTGTTTAAACCCCTCCTATAGCATGCTATGGAACCCATATTTGCTCACTCGACTGGTCTTGCTGATCTGGCCGATGTGCACGCAGTTGATGCTGTCAAGTTAGAAGAGAGCGATGGCAAGTCATTCGCCCTACAGTACGAAGCAAACTCAAAGGCATTCTCCCTCCACCCCATTGGTGGTGATGGGGTGGAGCTGCTCACAGACCTCAAGGATGTGTCGAAGGAGTGCCTGGGTCGCAACATAGATGGCCACAAGATCATGTTTCGGTACGATTTCCCGAAGAGGAAGTACATCCTCGAGCCGTTGATTGTGCTCTCAGATACAGAGGTGGCAGACATCAACACCCTAAATAACGACCTCAGCTTTCATCTGGTCAAACCCTATCCAATGGCCCATGATGGCCTGTTATTGACCCTGGCAAAAACACCCTGCAGTTCATATTTGAGAATGTAGTGTGGTACCGCGCTGGACCCGGGGGTGACTGGCAAACATGGTTGCCCCTATATAGGCCTCATGTAGTCATTGACATAGAGGTTACTCCCCTCTCCACTGTTGTGAAAAAGGATGGGACAGTTCGAAAGCTCTACAATCGGGGATCATCCTTCCTCACCTACATAGGTGAAGGGGTCTCCCTGACGAGGGTGGGTCACCGGATCGGGGTTACAGGTGGAAAGCTCCTGCTGCGTCGACCATTCGATGGACCAGAAGAAGATGTTAACCTCCAGGAGGGCACCCTACGGATAGATTGTGTGTCACATGTCTCCAAAGTCAAGGGTGCTGTTAAACTGCTTCAGCGAGTCGGACTCACTAGCCTGAAAACGAATCATATAGTCCTAGAGCTACGTTTCTTAGCCGGCGGCAGAGTGAAGCAGCTAGCCCCTGCCCCTGAGGGGATGAAGATCACTATCGATCCAGATGGAACAGGGCTCGATCTGGCACAGATATTTCTCGAGGGGTTCACTCTGTTCAGTTTAGCTCTTCATATATAGCCGTAATTCTCATCATACTGCTCGTGCTGGCGTCTACAGCAGTGGCACAGGGCGCTGAGACTGCCATGATATTGGATGCCAAGTGGGCCCACTTCCGGGATGACCCCCAGTACAATCCTTGGGCCGACCCCTTGCAGAGAAACATTTACGACCGCTTTCAGCCACGTGAAGAGATCAAGTCTGTCTGCCACTTCCATGGGGCGGAGAGGGTAGGCCGTGGTTGTCTGCTGGAGACCCCTGCTCAGCACCAGATTCTCTGCATAACATGTGAACATGCCAGAGTCTTCCGTGGTTCACATGCTAATTACTTCAGCCTCCTCCCAGATGAGCATTGTCAAGGTAGATGGAAGCCCCTATGGGTGGTCCCATCATGCCGATGCGACTCTGGCAGAGACTACGTGTTTGTCTGAGCCTACACAGAATAGAGAGAGAGAGGCCCTGTCGTTGATGGAGATCAGTGGTGTATATCACTGTGGAGGCTTGTCTCTAAATGGGCGTTCAGACCCTGGTAATAGTAGTGTGATACTACCTCCCTGGCAGCCTTTCGGCGAACCGTGGTGGCCCCCACAACCTATGCCCCAGGGATTGCGAGGGCGGTGGTATCATTTGCCTAGTAGTAGTGTCGGAATTAAAATGATACAACCTCCCTCAACTGGCCGCCGTTCGGCGATCCGTGGCCCCCACCGCCCTCTCAATCCATGGGGCCTCCATCTAGAGGCATACCAACCACCTGTCTCAACAACCATGGGCCTCCATCTAGAGGCATACACCAACCACATGTCTCGCCAACCTATGGCCCACGGATTGCGAGGGCGGTGGGGGCCACGGATCGCCGAATGGTGGCCAGTTGAGGGAGGTGGTATCATTTTAATTCCGACACTACTACTTGCGTTGTTGTACAAATTGTTTGCTTTTACTATTTAATAAATATTCTGTTGAATATTTTGAAACTAATTTGACTGAGGGCTCTTGCTGCCATAGGCAGCAACAGCACCTAGTCAAATTAGTTACAAAATATTCAACAGCTTCCCTGTATAGTTTTCAAGAAATTGATTACTAGGGCATTTGGGGATCGATCAATCCCAACACGGCGAGGTGTAGGTGGAGCTTAGCTAGTGATGGGCGGGGCATAGCTAAAAATGAAACTGTCCATTAGATCGTCAGCACTGAGTTTTGTCAGTAATATCGTGTCTTTCAGTTATAGAACACATCCTCTAACACTTCTATCAATGTTATATGTTGCCGTTTCATGCAACTCCCCTGATATTTCACCAAAGAAGAAACATAAATGTCATTTGTTAAAGCTGCTGCAGCACCAATAGCTAGGTCTCCCAATCTTCCTAGTGTCCGATCTGCCTTCTTAAATATTAGCAGTGTGTTTCCTTTTGCCTGTCACATGTAACTTTAAATTAGTAAATTTATTGCCACAAGATTTATACTATTTGGCCTCATGATGAAGTAATGTGTGTCCTATCCCACCGCCTTCATCCAAAAAAGCTAAGTTCAATATTAGTGATTGACACCATAACTCATGAAACCGAATCATATTGCGTATATGTGTTTGGTATCCTACACCAAAGTCAATGTCAGACTGATGTGTGTTAGCTAGACAATGTAGTGATTCAGTGGTGGATATTTGTCATGACTCGTAGACGTTTTTTCTATCACATACTTATACCATTTTACATATATTGAGAATATCGTAATACACCATTTCTTCTAGATTGACACGTACACAATCTTTTGCGATAGCTCTATTACTTTCTGAGGTACATGTGCTTGAACGCGCATACCATGTGTTTTCTAGGCAGAGTTGCATACAACAGTCATTTTCCCGCCTTCATCCGATGACGTCATAAGGCGTTGCGTTTAATTACGTTTTGTTTTTCCAAGCGTGTTAAAATGACCGACCGACTTTGAGAAGTAATTTTGTCTATTTACCAGTCGACATTCTCGAACTACATCAACTTATATTACTGGCCCCAATATCATTAGGGGTATATGTGCATTTCGAATATGCATTTTCCGGGACCTTTAAGAAAGGCCCATGGGAGAGATTCTGCTCTCATTCCACACCCCTTAAGGCCCCCACCACCCCCCCCCCTCCCCACCCACCACCCCCCCAATTCCCTGACAGGCGACGAGGGTGTGTGGTTGGGGGTTCGGAAAATATCGATATCTGGATGGTCTCATGTAGCTTCTCCTGCACTTCCAGATGGCGAATATGGACCATCAGTTGACTGTTAAATTAATAAATTTTTCCCCAAATTTTAATTTTCCAAAACATTTGGGAGTCGATCTACGCAGCGTGTCTTCCCTTCTCTATGCTACTGTCATTAAAACACCCATTGTTTACACATCTGTTATTTAAAACACCCTTGGTTCAGTCAAGGCGTCTGTTGCAATTTTAGTATTTTCTCTGCATATACCTAGTATACAGCCATTTAGTTATGTTCTAAAAGCAGTTGTTTACCCTGACATATATGATTAATGTCGAGCTATTGTTTCTCACTGGCGAATGATTGATGCATATTGGAATAGGTTTCTCTCAGTTTATCGTGTGGGCCACCATGAACAACGGGTATAGCCATAGAGGATTGGGTGACCGAACTGCTTACAATTAATCCAGGAGAGAGAGAGAGAGAGAGAGAGAGAGAGAGAGAGAGAGAGAGAGAGAGAGAGAGAGCAGGAAAGGTGGTAGGGAAGTTGTGATGGTGGAGGGGGGGGGGGGTGTATGGAGAGAGATTTTACTTATCTTAGGATTGTTTAAATTTTATGCCGTAGCGATCGACCTTATTTACATAATCTGTTATCAAATACTGTGGAAAATCGTCACTGCTTAGAAGTTCCCTCCAGTGGCATCGCCCCTGCCAGCAATCATTGTTCCGTTGGCCCAACGTAAGTTTTATCCGCTGGCCAAAATAGTTACGTTGGCCCAACGTTGTATGTATGTGGCGTGGGTTGGTTGGTAGTAAGTTAGTTACTTTGCCCCCAAGGTTGTATCTTCGTAGGAAGATTATGTGATACGTTGGGCCAACGTAAATCCAACGAGCAAAGCTACGTTGTGCCAACGAATATGCATACGTAGCCCAACGTTGGCTCAATGTATCACTGTTCGCGGAGAATGGTGGCCCGAAATCCAGCCAGAAAGTGAGTATGTTTTCTAACTAAGGTTTCTCATATTTATAACAAAATTCCGACCATTTAGGGCATTATTACCAGCGATCCCTGCATCTTGCAATTTTGGCAGCCACTTCTGTATTACTCCGAACTCCATACCTCTATTCTCAGTTGTGTTGTGCCTGCTTAATGGTTAAGATAGTCACAAATTGCTTCTGTAGTGAGCATGAGCAACGTCCATTTGCAGGCCAAGAGAAGACTCCATATGTCAGTGGAGTCGCTGGTTCGTTAATATACCCAGTCATTTTAGTGGTAAATCTTCAAAATTCTATTCAATTCCCTGAAGATTTAAACGGATATTCATCAATGATCAATCACAGATTTCGGATTTTCCTGACTAATCTTAACTATTAGAGAATTGATATTTGCAATACTTTAATACACAAACTTTACCTTTCCCCCATCATGGGAACTTTTGCAAAACAACATATTAATTTGATCTGCCCTAATAAAGCTTAGTGTGATATCTTAGGTGAATCAATTTGAATGTCTTGATAGATTGCACTGATAACGCAGCTTACTGGGCCGATGCTTGGCCGATACCTGGCCGATACTGAAAGTATCGACACGGTATCGGCCCAACATCGGCCCAATAAGCTCTGCTATCAGGGTATACTTGGATCGTGTGACATTTCTAACAATTTGAAGTGGCAAAACTATATCCCGAGTGCTTCAGGATACTATGTACCCGGGCACATTTTATTCTAAAAGCAGCTGTTCTCTCTGACATGTATGATTAATGTCGAGCTATTGTTTCTCACGTGCGAGTGATTGATGGACATTGGAATTTGTTTCTATCACTTGTTGTCACGTGACCCAGTAGGAACGGAGTCTAGAGCCGATACAACTGCAGAAAAGTAATCGATTTGAGATAGGATACTTGTGCAGTAATCTGTGAGAGCTGGGATTATAGAACTTTATCTACAATCAAAATCATAAAACAAGCCAGTACCGATGCGTCATGATAGGGCGAGAGAGATAGAATGTGGGATGGGGATTAATGATGGATGGTTGGGAGGGGGGGGGGGAGGGGTTAAAAGGGAAATCGTGTCGTCCGAGAACAAATCGCAGACATGGCAGAAATTTTTACACAATCGCAGGTATTCATAACATTAATATGCGCATGGACGAGAAACCTATTTCCAGTACCGATTCAGGATGATTTTAATAAATCGCAGAATATCAGAGCATTTTCTGCGATTTGCTACAATAGGATTTCCTGTGAATATAACTGTTTAATATAATCTTGTATTGTCTTGTATGCAACAAATCGCAGACAAAATCACACCTTATGCGATCAGATTCATACTAAAGTTTCTAGCTAGCTATTAGATTATATCTCCAGCATTTATGCTGTATAGAAATCAAATATGTGTCAACTTCACCAGAATACCAACATTTCTACTTTCAATCGAAATAAGTGACGACATGATAACATTTTAAAAAGGTAATTTAAACTCAACTCTACATAGCTAAAATAAATGACAAGTTAGGTATAGTCGTGTTGGCCTGGATATAGACAATAAAAACAGGATTCAAAAGTAGTACCTCTTTAGACTAACTTAGTTTATTTTGACAACCTTTCACACATAAAGGTGTTTCATTGGTTAGTATGAAAACGGTGCTACGTTTAAATCATGATTTTATTAAATAAATGCAGATAATTCCATGTCGCCGTGGTGGTGGTAGTGGTGGGGTGGGTTGGGGGGGGGGGGGGGGCAGTGGCGGTTGCGGCAGCGGCGGAGACGCCGACGGCGACGCGAGAGTCCTTAGCTTCCTCTTATGTTGGCACCGAGAACAGCAAGTTCCGAGGATTTCTGTGCGTCGGTGGCGATTATAACAGCGATGTTAAGTTATAGTACACAGGTGTCTGCGGTGGCAGGTATCATGCGTATCTGCAGCTGCCTATGGAGATACCCAGTTGTTAAAGTTTTACAGCATCGATGAAAGATAAGTCGCGTTATACAAGTGTAATTGTGTAGTTGTCCAGAGGGATCCGTGATACACAAATCCACATTTTCAAAAAGGATCATTATATTATAGCTCCCATGTAGGTCATATCTCGTTCTACTTCAATCCACTCTACGATATAACGTCTCCAAACTTAACACCGGTACTCATGCATACTCATTAGTAGAAAGAGGTAACATGAATGGTGTAGATTGCCCAAGTTTGGAACGACCGTACGTGCCGCACGATAGGCGGTGCTAAGACGCGAACCCAGAACCGACAGCTCAACATGTTAGCCCTATCAAGCTTAGAATTCCAGTTTCTCGATTTCAAGATAATATTTTAGGGAAGCTGGTAAATATTTTGAAACTAATTTCCCTGAAACCTGTTGCTGTAATACAGGGCAACTATATAATAAAGCTGTTAAATATTGTGAATCTAATTTGTCAGGAACCTGTTGCTGCTATAGGCAGCAACATGTCCCAGTCAAATTTATTTCAAAATATTCAATAGAATATTCCTTGCATCATATAGAATTTGTTGTGTCTAATATGTAACGAGTGACATGGTTAAAAATAGCCTGCCATCACGCGTTACAAAGAGCTCTCTTTTAGTTATATTTTATTATTTTCTTCTAATAATTTCCTTATATTGCGGACCGATTTATCATCATTATTTTGTACATCGCGGGTGGGTGTGGCGTGAGCGGAATTAATCGGAATCCCACCCATTCATACCACCCAACTGGGTTCGGAAAACGCGGGTATTTATCTCAAAGACAATTGCAATTGTGTATGAAAGCGCTCCAGGAAGTTAGTTAGAAGATCCCCGGGCAGGGATCATTGTCTCTAACATCGCGGCATTAAGCCGCGTCACTATTCATTTCCTTAATGGAGTCCAAGAGCTTTCACACGATATTTTATAAGGTGAATGAATGAAAACTGTTTAGCTGCCAATAAACTCTAATGAATTTAATGTGAATCTCGTTTTTACACGTTTAGTTTCGAATTTAGAAGTTTAAAAGAAAATTTTGTACGGAACTGCATTTAAGAAAAGTCGAAATTATTTGGAGAACTTGATGACAGACGATGCTGATATCACAGTGTGTTCGGGTTACGCCCAGTCCAATTAGTTTTAAAATAGTCCACAAAATGTTTAGTACATAGTAAAGTCGGACTATAAAGCTTTTAAGGCGGACTAAATCGGGGCATCCATGCTGTAATTGATTATGTCATCATCCTACACCTCACGTAGTTGAAAATGACGTCATGTGATGGATTGATAATCTGGAAAGCGCCATTTGGAAAGGCCTCTCTCTGTCCAGCGTAGAAATGTGATATCCGTCTTCTTACTACCGGATTCAGCTTTGGTATGCTCTCTCCTCCTTACAGAATACAGATCAGTAGTTGTTGACTTAGACAGATGGTTGCGATGTTACGCTATTTTGATGTGGGCGAGAGTCTGAGCTGCGACCCGCATGCCGACGGAACCACTCTGGCAACTCGGCACATGGATCTGCCGAACTGGGCGGGTGGTCTCGTCTGGTGCGGTGGTGCTGGGTGCTGGTTGTCGGGTCGTAATTTCGACTGCTGCAAGCGTATAGTTGTTTATCATCGAACAATTTCGCATTTCCTCCATGCGCTTTCGGATTTCGGCCTCGAGGAGATCGAAATTAAAATTCCTATAAGAAATTTTAATCTCATATATCGAACATATTTTATACAATGTGCTGCCTCAGGCCTACAATATGTAAACATTCCGTATAATTGTTATTTATCAACAATTTCGTAATTCCTCCATGCACTTTCGGATTTCGGCAGTGAGGAAATCGAAATTATAATTCCGGTTTAAACATAGTTCGGCCTGTTTTAATTGAAGGTGCATGTTTCGCACCAGAATGTTTCGGAGTAGAGCTGTTAGGGTTGTATACTTTTAGAGGCTTACCAACATTTTGAGCCTCTGGAAGTGTACAGTCTGGATAATTTTGTTTTCGGGCGTTTGGTGTGAATATGCATCTTTAATACTGCTAAGTACTTTAATCACCAGCAAACACGCTTATGTAAATAGAAGCAGATGTCCCTGGAGAACCTTGACATCAGGGACGTATGCAGTATGCCAGTTATAATGTGTTTAATGTACAGTTACTCCAATGTTTACCGCACCCCCTTCACACATCACTGTTATCTGTCATCTGGCCAGGAGTCTGGACATTCATGACCGCAACCTGATAACACTAATAACAAGGGACATAAAATGACCCACAACTAAAACAGTCCTTTTTATTGTTTGCTCGTATCTATTTCTATCTAAGTGTTCTTTTCTATTTCTTTGCCTACTACCTTTTTGCTTTCCTTACTAGTTTCTTCGCCAGAGAGATATTCATAAATGTATGTATACAGTACAATATAATGAGTTGGCAAACATGTAGACATATATGTTCGACTAGGGTTTTGATAAGGCTATCATTTCCCAAATCGACTGAAGCACGGATGCGTTTTAGCTTGTGCATAGATAATGGGTAATACAATTATACAACATCGGATTTCAGTCGGTTTGTTTAATGCTTCTATATCATGCCCGAATATTGATGGCACCTGCAAACGTCACAACTATTTAATAATTTGGAAATATCTAAAATCTTTCATTCTAACAATCTTTGCTTCTTCTTCTTCTTCTTTTCGTTCGCTGATCATACCGCCAGTCCTGTAAGTGACTATCGACATGATCATAAGCGTTAAGTGCGTGGATCCAAGGTTTATTAGTGTGCGCCGTGCGGCCTGGAACCTCCGTCTTCAGCACTCGAGGTTTCTGTCAGGGTTACCTCCTTTAGTCGCCTCTTACGACACGCAGAGGATACGGAAGGTGTATTCTAAGCCCCACCTACAGGGCAATCTTTGCTTCTACTCTTATTATTTGTCTTATACTATGTGCAATTCTAAAGAGCACACTACTACAATGTGGTGATGTTGAAAGCAATCCCGGTCCTTTAATTAACTCAAACGAGTCGTCTACTCTAGGTGTATTCCATTTGAATATCAACGGTCTCAGAAACAAATTATCTAAAATGACGTTTTTATTTCCGACTACGATATTATTTGCTTTAGTGAAACTAAGTTATATAATACAGTGTCGGACGGAACTCTACAATTGAACAACTACAATGGCCCTATTAGAAAGGATCGAGCCCATGAAAACCTTGGTGGAGGAGTAGCCATATATGTCTCCAATATTCTGAAGTATAAGAAGCGTTTAGATCTGGGGACTGAAGACCTAGAGCATATTTTCCTTGAAATCTCGTATGGTCATATTACCCTAATTTTAGGTGTCTATTATCGACCGCCAAATGCACCTCGGTTAGCATGGGATAACCTATCAAATGCTCTTGAAAGGGCTATAGATACGTCACTTCCATTAGTCGTAGTTGGAGACCTAAACGATGATTTACTCGATCCTAACCTCCACAGCTTAAAAGATATAATAATTTTGTACAACATGAATTCTGTAATAAATTAGTCAACCCGAGTTACACGCCGAACCGCGAAACTCCTCGATCCAATTCTTTTATCTGGAAATATTGAGGCAGTGGAGTCTGGTGTGTTACATGAATACATGGAATACAGTGACCATTCAGCGACATATGCTGCAATAAAAATACCTTTAAAAATTAATCGTACATTCAAGAGAAAGGTTTGGCTATAAACGAGCAGATTTCAACAAGCTAAATAGAGAGCTATCAAATACTCCTTGGGCAGCATTATTCTCAGTCTGCGGAGACGCTGACGAAATGTGTAATCTCTTTAACACAATATTTATAGATCTGGTAAATGAATGTATTCCAAACAGAGAAGTAACAATTAGGCCAAATGATAAACCCTGGTTTAGTTGTGCACTCAGACGAGAAATTAAACTCAAGAGATAAAATTAGGAAAAAAGCTATCAAAGCTCAAACAGAATATGACTGGAGTAAGTTTAAAAAGCAGAGAAACAAGGTCAACAATATGAAAAAGAAAGCAAAACGTGACTTTCTAGAATCTGCAGATATTTTGCTAGAAGACCTGTCTGTTCACAATCCGCACCCCTATTGGAAACTTGTCAAACAATTGATAAATGGAAATTATATAGACAGCCTTCCACCTCTAGTTTATGATGACAACGGTGACGTGAAATTTGCAAATTCAGATTTTGAAAAGGCAACTGTTTTAAATGATTATTTTATTTCTATCCCAAATGTAGATGAAAAAGGCAGTTCCCTCCCAAGATTTCATTTAAAGACACAAGCTATATTATCTGATATATTAATTCACGAAAATGAAATAACAGATATAATAAAAACACTTAAACTAAATAAGGCATCTGGAGATGACTCGATTAGTCATAAAATACTTAAAGAGACGATGCATTCTATAGCCTTTCCACTTCATTTGTTCTTCTCGCTTTTCAAAAAGGGGGATAGAAATTTGCCTGAAAACTATCGCCCTATCTCGCTTCTGAGTACTGTAGGAAAAGGGATGGAAAGGATAATTTTTAAGTACGTTCATAATTTCCTTATTTGGCAGAATCCTTTGTATAAGTATCAGTTTGGCTTTCGTCCTCGCTATTCTACTGTCTTTCAACTGATTGAACTGCTCCATACATTGTCAAAAGGCCTTGATGAGCATAAATCTGCATGTGTCGTTTTTTGTGATATCTCGAAGGCTTTTGATAGAGTATGGCACAAAGGTTTAATTTTATAACTTCAGGAGTATGGGATAGGCGGAAAACTACTTTCTTGGTTTACAAACTATCTTACGATGAGAAGACAATGTAAATCAGGACAGATCGTTATTTAAACAAATTGAAGTTGGAGTTCCTCAAGGGTCTGTACTTGGTCCCCTCTTGTTCCTGCTATATATAAATGATATTTCGGAACACATAGAAGGCATTCTTAGATCATACGCCGACGACACTGCGTTATGCGGCATGAGTTGCTCAAGCAATGAAATTTAAATACACTTAAATAATGATTTTAAAGACAATCTCTGATTGGGCAAACCAGTGGTTAGTTCTTTTTAATGCATCTAAGACAGTGAGCTCACCTATATCAAACTCCAATACATTTCAACCGCCAGATCTCTATTTAAACGATAATTTCTTAGAAAATACACAACACTGTAAGTATCTAGGTATAATAATTTCCGCGGATCTAAAATGGTCCAGTCATATTGATTTAATAGTAAAAAGGGATTCTAAAATTGTAGCTACTATGCGACGAATGAAGTGCACCTTGAGTAGAGATACCTTATTCAGGATCTATGCTGCGTATTTGCGGCCCGTACTTGAATATGCCAGCGAGATCTGGGATGGGTGTTCGGATCGGGATGCTGAAAAACTAGAAACCATTCAAAATGAGGCTGTGCGAATTATATCTGGATTACCGCGGTACACTCCACTCATAAATCTGTATAGCGAGACCGGACTGTTGTCTTTGCGCATTCGTCGCAAGCACAAAAAGCTTATTATGTTTTATAAAATTGCAAATGGCGAGCGTCCTGACTTCATAACTGATATTCTCCCCGACAAAGTCGGAGACAATGCCCGTTATGAGCTCAGGCAACCGGATAACTTTTTAATTCCAAGGTGTCGTCTCGAAACATTTAAGAAATCGTTTCTACCTAGTGTGCTTAAACTATGGAATGAATCATATTTAAGCATTAGAAGATCTCCGTCGATTTTAATTTTCAAGAAAAAGCTATTTTCGAACGAACCGGACACTCCTGAAAAGGTTCCCTTTTATTACTCAAAAGGCAAGAGAAAGGAAAATATTATCCATTGCAAATTGCAACATAAATGTAGTCAACTAAACAGTGATTTGCATGATTTCCACTTATTGGAAGATCCAAATTGTGCGCTGTGTCTGGTTCCAGAAACTGCTTACCACTAACAACGCTGTTCATAAGAATATGCAACTTTATAAAACAAACAAATAGATTCTAATGAACATTATTATTATTATTATTATTATTATTATTATTATTATTATTATTAGCTCTCCTGGTCTGAAGGACCATGTGAGCCTAAGTAAGGGCGATCGTCCGTTGCCCATCTTTCGTTCATCCGTCCGTCGCCTGCCGTGCATCAAATTTTGCTTTAACCCTTTAGTGACGAAATTTGTTCCTGAAAATTAGCATATTTGCTTTTTGAATGCCCATTTGCGGGACGAGGGACGACTGGTTTTGGGAGTTTGCGACTGGAAGGACTGGTCCGGTTATCGGGTCAGTCATTTCAGTTGCAGATTTTCAGGATTAGTCTTCTCCTGGTCTACAACTGGGCACTCCTCTAGACCACTAAGAAGGCCGGACTTGGTCGGTGTCGACACTAAAGGGTCAAAATTCTACTCCTCCTAAACGCCTTGGCGGATTTCAACCAATTTTTGGTGGAAAGGCCCTATGGTGGATAGCCCATAAATAAATACCAATCGGAGTTGTGATCGGACAATTGTCTGAGTGAAAATCTTAGAAAATCGTCCGGAGATTGGCAAAATGATACTCCTCTCAAACGACCTGAAAGCTTTCAATCCAAATTTCCATATTTTCCGGTGCAAATGATCCAGGTGAGCAACACTGGCCCTTGGGCGTTTTGTTATGGTGGTCATCATGAAAATATTACTGTTGGGAAAATTATTGGCCTCTCTCTCTCTCTCTCTCTCTCTCTCTCTCTCTCTCTCTTATGTTTATGTTTGCCGCCTATAAATTTTTTCTGTAGGGAGAGGGCTTTACTAAGTTCCGAACAACTTGTGCCCAATCCCATTGTAATATATGCAATAAAATTTTTTTTAAATCAGTCATGGAAGATTCTGCATGGTGTAAGGGGTATTTGGTTTGACTATTTTGAAACTAATTTGACTTGTAACTGTTGCTGCACCAGGTTTCTTTCAAATTGTGGAATTTCCATTTCCAGACCAAGAGAAGACAATTTTGGAAGATTTACCACTGGAATGACTGGCTCGATAACCGAGCCAGTCATTCCAGTGGTAAACTTCTAAAAAATCGTCTTCTCTTGGCCTACAGATGGCCATTCAATAAACACATATTTAGATTTCCGTGACCAAATTTGGTTAGAGTTAAATGCCGTTAATGAATTTGGTCGTGTTTATCTGGCAACTGTGTACTGTATATAGATCACAATAATGTATTGCTTTGTGACAACATTAAGTATTGCAGTATATATATCGCCTACTAGGATACGTTGTGTCGGGTGTTCCTTTAAGTTTAATTACTTGCACAAAGTTCGATATTATTTTCTGAGTAAGAGACATCTGGCCGAGACCGCACAAAATAATTATTCATATACCGTAGTACTATTTTCCGTTCGTAAGATGTATAAGTATTTCCTATGATTGCAATCTTTTTGCAAGTATGTCCTGTATACTTTTTATTGGTATTTTGGGTATTCATATTAATATGCTAATGATCCCCATATCTCGCGCTATCTAGGCCTAACCTTCTGGATTCGTCGAGCACTATATTTGGGTTTTCTATGCTTGTCCCCGATCATTGGTCGAAACATAGCTTCCGTAAATGGCATAGTTGGGTTTATTCCTCACGGCTAATTAGTAATACGTACGATACGGATCTATAATGAAACTATAAAGTACCTTATGAACGAGGTTTACCAGAAGAATGGGGATTTCCCGGTTGATCAATCTAAACATGGTTCGATATTTTCCCAAAAATCAATTATGTATAACTCTTATCATCGCGTTCTCGTTCATACGATAAAGATGTGGCATGGCGAGAATTGGGGTTTGGGGTTGGAGTGGGTGGGTGGTTATAATCCACATGCTATCTTAACCATTTGAATGTTGATTTCCCAGAATCTTAATTTTAAGTGAACCATAAAAGTAAGCTGTTGAATATTTTGAAACTAACTTGACTTTAACATCTTGCATAGTGCATAGTGCACAGTTGCGGTGTTAAATAGGCGTAAAGCAACGTCCGTCGTTAGCACATGTCTTAGACGTGGGCTAACGACGGGCGTTGCTTTACGACTATTTAACACCATAACGGTGCACTTTAGGTCCGAGCCAGACTAATATCACAGTCCAGATGAAATGGGCTGGACAGGTAAATTTTTTATGCATAATTGTTCTCAGTGGATTGTGTATTCTTGGGATGTGCAAAACAAGAATCTGCCTGGTGCAAGTTCGGCACCCTTGGGCATTTCGGTAAATCCAAGATGGCGTTCAAGATGGCCGCCGCATATTTTAAATGCTGATAACTAACTCCATGCTACAGCTATGACCATGGTGTTGGTGTCTATCCCTAGGTTGTTGCGGTTGCTGAGTTCATTCATGCCATTATGGAATGCATCAAGCCATTGCATTAAAGAAATATTCAATATGGCCACCAATATGGCGGTTGACTTCTATTAAACACAATAACTCATTTCATATTCAACTAAGTATAGTAATGTTGGTATCTAATTCTAGGTTTTTGAGGTCAAGGAATCCGAAAATGCGGTCAAATCATAAGAGACTGATTGCATCAAAGTGAAATGCAATATGGCCGCCAATATGGCGCTCAGTCATGGCCAATCGATGCATAGCAGTCGGCTGATCTAAGCTATGTATGTAAAACTAATATATAAAATGAGTTTCACGCTTAAAATATATTCTTTATCTTGAAAAGGCACAACAATCAGACAATATCAATACTTACCAAATACTAATTCCCAGCCTCACAATATCTAGGAACCAGATGTGAGCAATACTGTTAATCCTAGCCGGCGGTGGGGGTGGGGTGTGCAGACGAGAAAAGCCGTATTGAAAGCATTATAGCAGTATCTTTGTGAATAGATTACACTTGCATCACTAATGTAATCTAAACGTAATAATTCGTGGTCCAGCTCCTGCTCTTTATCACTTTCGTTTGCATTTTCCACCTTTTGTTTCAGTAATGGCCATCAATTTTGACATATTTCTATGTTTGCGTCACATCGACAAAAGACAGAACAAGACATCTGCCTGGTAACTGGAACTAACACATCAAGTTCTCTGGCATCTTCCCATCAATATTGGTGTGGGTCCATATTTGGTGGCTCGCCAACCAACCAAAGCTGACCTCCAAATGCATGCCTGAAGGTGGGCCTTTTTCACATTCTCTTGGAAAGATTCAGTCGTGGGGGATATAGACCTAAGTGTTTGTATAATTGCTGCACTTTTCCTGCCAGTCTTAGAAATCCATTGTCTTACCTGATGTCTGACATTATTTTACCTTTCCCTGCCTTCTCTCCATAGCAGGCAGCAATGAACCGTGTTGCTTCCTGAAAGACAACCTCCTGTCCCGCCCCAGGCTGACCAATTCTATCCAATTTGATTCCTGCTTTTAGAACTTTAACTGTCTTGTTCTTTCCTATCCCAAAGTAGTAACCAACCCTGTCACTTGTTACGGCATGCATTGTCCATGCATTGTCAACAGTTGTGGAACAATATCTTTGTACTTTTTTACAGTATCGCCAATGCTAACTGAAGTCCTTTCAGGTGTTATTGGTTCCATCACAAGGGATACAGAGAGGTTGCACTGTTCATAATAATGTACAAGCGGAGTAAAACACATGTGTCATCAGAAAGAACTGCGATTGCCATGCAGTCAAAGCAGTTTCTTGCGAATGCAACAACTTGGTGCTGAATATGATAACATCCGCTTCCTAATGACTATCTTTTACGTCTGATCTGTCAATACGTACACCATTCCTGGGATTACTTATTTTTCCTACAACCGCAAGGCTGCCTTTCCTCTCTAATTAATGCCCCCTAGGTTCTCTAGCTATCATATCAATAAGCTGACTTTTATTGTGGGTCATATTAATGGCAATATCTCGGGATGGTAATGGTGTGGTCAACACATCACAATCTTTTTGGAATGATGAAGCCCTACAGCTCGTGCATCTCTTGTGCTCTTTTCATGGTGCCTGTCGAAGACCACAAACACATTGTTTGAAACATCCATCTTGAAAAGTACATACTTTACAAAGCCATCAATAAAATCCTTCACAGTCCCATTGGCATAACCGACAAAGAAGATTGCATGAGGCTGAATTGTGAATGTGCAGGAGGAATGCTCGACTTGCAAGTTCTTGTTAAGGTTTGATTTAAACCTGGAAGTTCAGGGCAGTGCTTGTCACCTCCGAACAGAGAAGTGGGTATTGGTGCTAGCTTATATCCCATAACTGTCTTCACATTAATGTCTCGGTACTTTATCAACATCATTAGCCTTGACAATCAACCTTTCCTGTTTTGTCAGCACATGTAGCTCTCTCTCTCTCTCTCTCTCTCTCTCTCTCTCTCTCTCTCTCTCTCTCTCTCTATCTCTCTCTCTCTCTCTCTCTCTCTCTCTCTCTCTCTCTCTCTCTCTCTCTCTCTCTCTCTCTCTCTCTCTCTCTCTCTCTCTCTGACTGCCAATGTATGGATCGTGTTCTGCATTCATATTGTCTGGGTTAATTCTACCCATTGTAATATTGACAAGTCGGTTGGATGCGCTTCAACTTTCAGTGGATGAATGGATGCCTTCAGCGCCTCTCTAACTGCTGTTCGGTCCTTTTCATCATAGGCTATCCGTGAAGGCATTTCTCCCGTGTGGCTCATCTGGTTATTTTCTGTTCTTTTCTTATTTTTCATATTTACCACATCTTTCAAGAGCCGGCTGCATGTATGTAAACTTAACGCCCAACGCGCAACCGCTGATTCGTTCAAGGTGATGCCTATGAGTCCACGTGGCCCATGTCCATCTTTTATAAATGTGGACTCGATGTGCATACCGGGCCACATTCAATTCCAGATCCCCCAGTGTGGCGTTGAACATGCACCCGGTCAACATTTTAGCAACACCACCAAAGTCTACTCTCATAATGTCCTCTAGACTGTTGTTATTCATGAGTATCTCAAATGCCCATAGAAAGCCAATGAGGAAGTACATGCCACCAGGTCTGTTGGTAAAATGTTCAACAAACAAGCTAGAGTATCCCCATTGCACATTTAGAGAAACGCGGTAAAGCTGTAAATCTGGTAGTAAATAGTGCTGTTGCCTGACCTGTCATCAAGGTGAGTCAAGCATAGCAGTTTTAAGTGACCTTTCCATTTTAGCCATGCCCCGCCCATCACTAGCTAAGCTCCACCCACACCGCGCCGTGTTGGGATTGATCGATCCCCGAATGCCCTAGCTATCAATTTCCTGAAAACTATACAGGGAAGCTGTTGAATATGTTGTAACTAATTTAACTGGGTGCTGTTGCTGCGCCCAGTCAAATTAGTTTCAAAATATTCAACAAAATAATTATTAAATAGTAAAAGCAAACAATTTGTACAAAAACGCATAAACCGTCTTCAAATATGCGTTCGTGACGTATTTATCGACGTCATTCATGACGTCATTCATTATGATGTCATTGTACACATCACGCAGTTCATTATGACGTCATATGATGGGTGGGTACTCTGGAAAGGTGAATTGTAGATGGATCTAATGGAGGCATCACTTAATGGTCGGTACATAGTTTTTGTACTTGCTTTGGTCTCCCTCCCTGCAACCATTGCCTGTTGAGTGTTGAAACCACCAAATTCTGGGATTGACGTCTTAGTAGCCATCAACTTGAGGAATTCAAATTCGACTGAATGTGCCCTTTCTACAGTGCCTCTTTAGCAAAAGTCACTGAAACATTGAGATTACATTTTCTGAGTCAAGTAAAATACGATGTATGCTTATTTGAGTAAAATGGTATTTTCGTCGTCTGAGCAGGCAGCCATCTTGGATGCCATCTTGGTTTCCTCCGGTAACAAAGTCGACAAAAGCAAATGAAATTGTCGTAAAGGATTAACATAACTAAAAAAACATCCCACTGGCATTCCTAATGTCGGGAAATAGAAAACATTTGACCTGAATGAAATTTACCCAATAAGGCTTTAGTGGCGGCCAGCTTGGCCGCCACCTTGAATTAGGTAAAATGCTCAAAGGTGCCGAAATTTCACCGTGTGTATTCTGAATCCAGAAACCCCTGGGTATCCAAATCCACTAAGAAGAATTACGCACTAAAAATGTACTGCCTCAGCGAAAAATGGGGTTTGGCAACTGGACTAAACTATAGAGGCTTAAAGCCGAGGTTCTTTCTGATTGATTAAAAATTAAATAATGGTGGATTCCACGAAATTGAGAAATGCATCGATATTTACCTAATTATTTAGTCTTTCTGCTTTTCGCCACGTGAAGGTAATACATATACACTGTCGTTACAATGGCGAGTAGAGTTACGTTACATTATGTATAAAGCTAGGATAAATACCAAAAATATAATCTGATATTCTTATTCGAATTTATAAGAACTTTCTAGCGCTACGTAGATAAATGTTTGTTGCATATTGAAAGACGTTTTGCTTTCCTGTTTGAATTGTCTGTAATGTAATGTGAAATATATTTCTATCTGTCATTGTTGTGTTGCATGTATTGGAAGAGAACGTGTAGGTTTAATTCTTCATCTATACAAATACACGTCTCACAGATACATCTCACAGATACGTACATTTCTTTCAATTTCTATACACTTCCCTGACTCGATGGCTAGTTGGTGATTCAGCGTTCTAAGGTGGCATCGCGCAACAATAGCATCGTGGTAGGGTATAATAGAGAGATAGTTTTCAAATATTAAATCTGTCTTTATATGGCTGCAAAATAGTAATCGATATCCGAGTCTGGCAGGGTGATATATGTATAACACTTTATAGCATTCGTTTAACCTTCGATATACACCGTGTCTCAAGCTCAAGACGAATAGGCATATACAGAAAAGTTGTTGAATATTTTGAAAATAATTTCACTGGTAGCTGGTTGTTGCTATTAAGTCAAATTAATTTCAAAATATTCAACTGAGCATTTCTTTTTACAGTAGGAAGTTGTCATTTCCTGTCTATAAAAAATAAAGAGTTGAATTGGCCTATATATTATAAGATGGGTTTTAATACGCCATTATGAAGCTTAAGAAATATTCTCTAAAATTGGAAGACGACGTTTTATCTGAGTCTTTGTTGCCGATACCGCATCATTTCCCCACCGTTATCAAAGAACACACCACCGCCTTCTATCTCCTTATTACTTAGTTCCCGGAATAGACCAGCTTACTTAGTAAGAATAAAGTACAACCTGCCGATACCGACCACTGTAAGGTCCGTCAACGAGTGGTCACTAAGGATACGTTGTGATCGTATACAACAAGTTAGTTACCATAGTAAATGTGATTTGGGTTCACACGATGGGTGCATTAACCCTTTCACGGCGAAAATCGCCGCAGCCGGCCTTTGTAATGGTCTTGAGCAATGTCCATTTGTAGGGTAAGAAAATATTTTTTTTAATTTACCGCTGGAATGACCGGCTCGATAATTGAGCCAGTCATTCCAGTGATAAATTTTCAAAAATAGTCGTCTCTTGGCCTGCAAATGGATCTCCAATATGAGAATATTTTGATTTTCTTGACCAAATTTAGCCATTAAAGGGTTAGAACGGGTGGTCAGAAAGATCGCACATTATAAAGAGCCGCCATTTTGTGGATCTAAAGACAGGTGACCGTAATACACAGGGTTGACAGTAGTTCATGTATGGAGAGCTACAACAACTGTGATATCTGGTAAAATAAGTGTTGTATCAACAGCGTCTCAAAGCGTCTCAAAGCACTCAAAATCAATCAACTTATATCAATTAACCCTTTAATGGCCAAGGCTTTTCAAGAGAATTGAAACTTTTCCCAGTGAATGTCAATTGCCACGTCACGAGAAGACTATTTCGCTTAAATGTACCTCTGGAATTTACTACGTAGGCTGTATTGAAAGGTTTGTCAATCGACCCTTCCAGTTTATCCATCAAGCATATGACGTCATAATCAACTACGTGGTTGTATGATGACGGCATAATCAATGACGTCATGAATGACGTACCTAAGTTCGTCACGGACGCTTAATTGATGACGGACTAAGCATAATAGTCACTTACAGGACTGGCGGTATGATCAGCGAACGAAAAGAAGAAGAAGACTATTTAAGATGCTATTGAATATTTTAACTCTACTTTGACCCGGGCGCTGTTGCTGCCATAGGCAGTAACAGCACCCAGTCAGATTAGTTTTAAATAGTCAACAGCCTATCTGTATAACTTTCTGGAAAGTGATAGTCAGGGAGTTCTGATCGATCCCAATACGAGATATAATATCAAAATATTCGGCAGAATGGTAAATAGTAAAGACATACAATTCGTACGTGTCGGACAATAAAGCGTTTAATCGAGTCATTCATAACGGCATGATTATGACCTAATCCTACACGTCACGTAGTTGATTATGACCTCATATGACGCCATGTGAAGGCTGTATAACCTGGAAAGTGCAATTACCGCCATGCGGTGAAACAGGGACTTAGTTAGGTGCCATAGTCAACAACATCAGCTGGTCAAATTAGTTTCAAAATATTCAACAAGTTACCAGTATAATTACCTTGAAGAGAGAATACGTTTGCGATAAAATTGTCTGTCTGTCTGTCTGTCTGTCTGTCTGTCTGTCTGCATGCCTGCCTGCCTGCCTGCCTGCCTACCTGCCTGTCTGCCTGCCTGCCTGCCTGCCTGTCTGTCTGTATGTCCGTCTGTCTGTATGTCCGTGTGCGTGGGTATGTGTAAGAAATTGCGTAAATGTATGCGTTTGTTCATGTCTATGTGAGTGTTGTGACGATTGGATTTGTTTAACTATGAATGTAGGTGAAAAGCAAATAAATTATAATGATGCTATTCTTAGTAGGATTCATGCAGCAAATTTAGTATTTTTTTCTGTATTTGTACAAACATCTAGTGTATATTATTTTATAGTATTGTACATAGTGTATATATGTTTGAGGGCCTCGTTAACATCAGGCAACTGACCATTTACCCTCGTGAAATAAAGATTATTACAATGCATACATACATACATACATACATACAGACAGACAGACAGACAGACAGACAGACAGATAGATAGATAGATAGATAGATAGATAGATAGATAGATAGATAGATAGATAGATAGATAGATAGATAGAATAGGATGATCATCAAGGTGGTGGAGGATAGAATAGGATGATCATCCGACAAGTAATATATATACCTCTCCCCCCCCCCCCACACCCACCCCCACCCCCACACCCTGCCGCATAACCACACTCAAAGAGTATCTAGTGTCAGTATATCAGACATGTGAAAGCTGGTCGGCCAATCGTTGACTTTAGTCTTGATGCGGTGGTCCAGTGGAAAGATGCCTGGTTGCTGATGCTATGCGGAGTTGCAGAATGGCGGTTCGATCCCCCGACCGGGAGATGGTGATCAACAAATTAAACTAACGGGTGCATCACTGTCGGCTAAGTTAGCACATGGAAATTGAAGCCGCACGTTGCCAGTGCGTCAATAAAATAAAAATACATATACTGCCAGAGCCGTGCTGGAGTCAGAGTACAATAGGCGTAAAAGCCTAGGATTGATTGTGACAGATGCATCCACAGATAGTCCCATATGAATCGTCAATGTGTCAGTATATCAGACATGTGAAAGCTGGTCGGCCAATCCTTGACTTTAGTCTTGGTGCGGTGGTCCAGTGGAAAGATGCCTGGTTGCTGATGCTATGCGGAGTTGCAGAATGGCGGTTCGATCCCCCGACCGGGAGATGGTGATCAACAAATTAAACTAACGGGTGCATCACTGTCGGCTAAGTTAGCACATGGAAATTGAAGCCGCACGTTGCCAGTGCGTCAATAAAATAAAAATACATATACTGCCCGAGCCGTGCTGGAGTCAGAGTACAATAGGCGTAAAAGCCTAGGATTGATTGTGACAGATGCATCCACAGATAGTCCCATATGAATCGTCAATGTGTCAGTATATCAGACATGTGAAAGCTGGTAGGCCAATCCTTGACTTTAGTCTTGGTGCGGTGGTCCAGTGGAAAGATGCCTGGTTGCTGATGCTATGCGGAGTTGCAGAATGGCGGTTCGATCCCCCGACCGGGAGATGGTGATCAACAAAACTAACGGGTGCATCACTGTCGGCTAAGTTAGCACATGGAAATTGAAGCCACACGTTGCCAGTGCGTCAATAAAATAAAAATACATATACTGCCAGAGCCGTGCTGGAGTCAGAGTACAATAGGCGTAAAAGCCTAGGATTGATTGTGACAGATGCATCCACAGATAGTCCCATATGAATCGTCAATGTGTCAGTATATCAGACATGTGAAAGCTGGTCGGCCAATCCTTGACTTTAGTCTTGGTGCGGTGGTCCAGTGGAAAGATGCCTGGTTGCTGATGCTATGCGGAGTTGCAGAATGGCGGTTCGATCCCCCGACCGGGAGATGGTGATCAACAAATTAAACTAACGGGTGCATCACTGTCGGCTAAGTTAGCACATGGAAATTGAAGCCGCACGTTGCCAGTGCGTCAATAAAATAAAAATACATATACTGCCCGAGCCGTGCTGGAGGCAGAGTACAATAGGCGTAAAAGCCTAGGATTGATTGTGACAGATGCATCCACAGATAGTCCCATATGAATCGTCAATGTGTCAGTATATCAGACATGTGAAAGCTGGTAGGCCAATCCTTGACTTTAGTCTTGGTGCGGTGGTCCAGTGGAAAGATGCCTGGTTGCTGATGCTATGCGGAGTTGCAGAATGGCGGTTCGATCCCCCGACCGGGAGATGGTGATCAACAAATTAAACTAACGGGTGCATCACTGTCGGCTAAGTTAGCACATGGAAATTGAAGCCACACGTTGCCAGTGCGTCAATAAAATAAAAATACATATACTGCCAGAGCCGTGCTGGAGTCAGAGTACAATAGGCGTAAAAGCCTAGGATTGATTGTGACAGATGCATCCACAGATAGTCCCATATGAATCGTCAATGTGTCAGTATATCAGACATGTGAAAGCTGGTCGGCCAATCCTTGACTTTAGTCTTGGTGCGGTGGTCCAGTGGAAAGATGCCTGGTTGCTGATGCTATGCGGAGTTGCAGAATGGCGGTTCGATCCCCCGACCGGGAGATGGTGATCAACAAATTAAACTAACGGGTGCATCACTGTCGGCTAAGTTAGCACATGGAAATTGAAGCCGCACGTTGCCAGTGCGTCAATAAAATAAAAATACATACAGACAGACAGACAGACAGACAGACAGATAGATAGATAGATAGATAGATAGAATAGGATGATCATCAAGGTGGTGGAGGATAGAATAGGATGATCATCCGACAAGTAATATATATACCTCTCCCCCCCCCCCACCCCCACCCCCCACACCCTGCCGCATATCCGCACTCAAAGAGTATCTAGATACGTCACATTTTACTTGTCGGATGATCATCCTATTCTATCCTCCATCACTTGAGGGGGAGGGAAGGGGGTGTGGTGGGGGCAGGGTACGTTCCCGCAAAATCAAATCATAAGGTGATACACATATCCAAATCAGTGCCGTAATAGTATCCATATATGAATCAAACATTTCCTCTGCGGCAGGATAATCCCTTTAATTAAGTATTCTTTCTATCCTCTGGCGATATTTTCGTCAAGAAAACATGTGAGGCTTTAGTCAATAACCGAGTTCTTTGTATATTAGCGTGGGCCAACAAGTCCATTTAACCTCGTCAACAAGCCAAAAAAAATTATCAATGAAAGAGCAGCAATCGAAGAGAGTCTCAACGACAGCGAGTGCCAAGACAAAGTGGCCCGGGGAATTAAATCAGCTCCTGGAATTATCTGTCTCATTTCTCTCTAGAGGGGGGACAGATTCTATTGATCGTATCTTTGATATCTCTCTGAAACTACGGCAAACATGTACGTTACGTACACTAAAAATGTAGTCACTAAATAAGTGGGGTTTTTTTTATTATCAGTTTATGTCGAATCCGGCCAAAAACATCCTCTGTTGTAGCCTTGAGGAATGCCCATCTGCAACTGTTTTTTAAAATTTACCACTAAATAACTGGCTCGATAACCAAGCCGGACATTCCAGCGGGGACTTTAAAATGTCTTCTTTTGGCCTGAAAACTGGCATTCAATAAGCAAATATTTAGATTTTCGTGAACGAATTTAGCCATTAAAGGGTAATAAAACTCATTCGCTGTGTTGGATATGTTTTAGTGTCAATTTCTGGTGGTTTATTATGGCCGGTTATCTGATCATTACCCGTCTTAAAGAACCACACGTTTTCCTCTAAACGGCAAAGGTCCGTAATAGATAACTTTGACTGTATACCAGGGTATAAAATAGAAGTGCAGTTTTCCCAAATGTTGAATATTCAATACACTACGCGCAGTAATCATGGTGATTAGGCTTTATGCAGTTAGACATTTATACTACGGCAATGATAAACCATGTCCAAAGACACTACTTCATCACAGTGTTATCTCTGGCTCCCTGTGATGAGGTCACAAATCAGGATGACGTAGATCCGTCATGAAAATCGAAAGCTCCGTCACGAATGTGTAAGAATTGCACGTCTTTGATTATTTTATAATTTAATAAACATTCTGTTGAATATTTTTAAATCGTAGAGCCCTCATAAAAATCGGAACGTCCATAACGAAACTGTATGAATTATATGTCTTTGATTAATTTACAATTTAATAAACATATTTGTTTGAGTATTTTGAAAACTAATTTGACTTGGAGTTGTTGCTGCCATAGGTAGCACCAGCCCCCATGTACATTAGTTTCAAAATATTCAAATGTTGTATTGCTCCGATAGATTATTGTTGATAAACTCCATATCATTCATATCCCGTGGCATTCCCTTGTCTGTATCGCAAATATCTGCTTTGTAATATCGCACAAATGTTGAACTGTGGGCGCCACCATTTTGTTTCCTCGAGTGATACTGCGCGATGTCACGCCAATGCATTACATTCTTTATTATGTAATAACCATCTTATTGAATATTTTGAAACTAATTCGACTGGAAGTTGTTGCCGTCTATGTCGATGCTTTTACCACATTGCCAAGCTATAGACGACACCTCTATGACTAAGCGTATATACCACTGGCAGACACGCTGGGGTTTTTCTGATTAGTTAAAAGGTAAATAATTACAACCATCATAGGCTGTAGAAATATACCAACATTTAGCTACTAAAGCCTGAATATCTTTCGTTATCGGCATGATAAAAAGCTAAAATTTCAGGGATGAATTATGGGTGGCAAATTCTATTACCTGAATGGTTAGTATATAAAATAAGGTGAGTTTTCCTTTATTTTACACCCTGCTATATACAGATCACGTTATTTGTACTTGTGATATTCAAGTTAGTCCATACGCTTGTATTTGAGAGACAACTTTTGGTAGTTATGAGTAAATAGTTCTAAATAGTGTATGCAAATAGCATCAGCGCCACTGCTATCACATTCTTGACTTAAACAAGATGCAATTGACCTTTTTCCATTTTTAACTATGCCCCGCCCATCACTAGATAAGTTCCACCCATACCTTGCTCGTGTTGGGATCGATCGACTATCAATTTCCAACAAACTACACAGGTAATGCTGTTGAATATTTTGAAACTAATTTGACTAGGTGCTGTTGCTGCCTAAGGCAGCAACAGCGCCCAGTCAAATTAGTTTCAAAATATTCAACACCATGTTTATTAAATAGCAAAGAATTACAAAGACATACTATTCATACAACGCGTCGGACCATTTGAGATTTGATGACGGTCTATATGTAACCCCTTGTGACATAATGATTATAATGTCATCATACACGCGCTGAGCTGATTATGACGTCATACGAGGTCTGATGATGGATGGATACTCTGGAAACGTGAATTACATCCTAATTTAAATGTTATGGAAATCTCTTCAGTCTGGTCAGAAGAGTGATATAATTCTCGCCAGGTATCATGTACGCTTAGCTTGATTAACATTGACAACGTTCTACGCATAAATGTGCTTTGTCAGGTCCAGGTAAAGAGCGTTCATGCGAGCAACAATGTCGCAAATTGCGTAATAATTTAAGTCAAAATCTGTTATTCTTTATATTGGATCCTAAGTGAATATTAATTGTCTTTCGTTCACATTTTGTCAAGCGGGCCATGTACACCCTCTAGCACCAGTCTCATAGCCTCGTTGAGCAAATGCTTACATAAATCGTCAGGCACAGGGGGGGGGGGGGGGCAGTTTCAGGAAGAGTTCAAACAAAACATCACCTGTCACGTTGTACTACTTAAAGACCTAATACTCATACAGTTAGTATAGCTAATGAGAAAGAGATTTCTAATCTCTACTACTAACTGACTAAATGACCGATCGACTGACCGACAGACCGAGCTGATCTCATCTCCTCGTCTACGAGATTTGATATGCTATTAGAGATAAATAATTGCGATTTTTCAAATTATAAACAAAACCGGATTCCATTATGCAATGTCATTGCTAAGATAACTGATTCTGTTTTGTAGGGATTACTGTTCAAATGAAAATCAACATCCCACTAAAATGTTTTCTAATCTGCGAGCGGAAGTGGCATACACTCAAAAGCCTGCATAATAAAGGGAAAGAGACAGAGCGCGCGCGCGCGAGAGAGAGAGAGAGAGAGAGAGAGACGGCGGGTGGGAGGAAGAGATAGGGTGACAGCGAGAGAGAGAGAGAGAGAGAGAGAGAGAGAGAGAGAGAGAGAGAGAGAGAGAGAGAGAGAGAGAGAGAGAGAGAGAGACGGCGGGAGGGAGGAAGAGATAGAGAGAGGGAGAGAGAGAGAGAGAGAGAGAGAGAGAGAGAGAGAGAGAGAGAGAGAGAGAAGGTGGTGTGTGTAAGTAGCCTCAACCTAACAATCATATAGAATTGTAATTGAATCAATTGAATTAACTCACTAATTAGCCCCCATCACTTATCTCATGATTGGGTTATGCGTTGCCATATGGCATGCGTACGCACTCTATAAATGCATATTATACAATGATTAAGCTAAGCTAACCTATGCCACGCAGACAAAATTCCTCTCGTCGTATTTGACGTTGAGGTGTAGGTCATTATCATCTAGCCACGCTCAGTTAGACTTGCCATCTTGTCTTGCTATCTCTAGACGATGACAGCTTGTCATTATATCAGTGATCAGACGCTGGAATATAGATTTAATGACTGAATTGTATCTATGCGCAATTCCTCTCAACCCATTTAATAGATAATTGTGTTTGGCTGCTTTCAAAGATGGCCGCCGATGCATCAATACAACTGAGTTGCGCGCACTATGATGTATCTGTGGTTGAATTGAAAACCAGCCAAATATACAATATTAGTAATGAGCCTCGCAAGAATACGCAATAGGTTGTGATGGACTATAGAACCTTCCACCCGCGTTGTATTGATTCAGCAGCAAAATAGTCTATTCCTTAATTGATTTCTTTCAGATCTAAGTGAATATATTTCTTTTAGCTGATGTGACTTTCCAGAGATCGAAAGTGTAATCCCCATTATTGAGCATAAGCGCTGCTCTCATCCTGTGCCAAAGAACCTGCATAAACACATCTGTTCAAATCCATTCATCCTGTGTCTGAATTAATCATTTCTTTTGAAGAACAATCAACGAACAGATTCATTTAAAGTGAATAGGCTCAACTGTTCAGCTTCGACGGCAATCTAGACAGATTTTTTATAATCTGTTTTCTTGAATGCCCAAGGGCCAGTCGCGTATATATGTGCATTGTTCAAACCAATGTAGAAATAATTTTAATGACGTGTGATGAACTTGGAGCTTAGTCTATACCATATTTTCCATTGTATATTAGACAAAAATCAATAGATCAGCTTAAGTAGGAATTTGAAGCAAACCCGGTTTAACACTTAAACGCCGCATCCGATCAAACCATGCCTCTACAGTGGTCCTGATGAGTGTCCATTTGCAGGCCAAGAGAATTCAATTTTTGAAATTTTACCACTAATAACTGGGTCGATAACAGAGCAATTTATTCCACTGGTAAACATTTAAAAAATAGTATTCTCTTGGCCTGCAAACGAACATTCAATAAGCAAATATTCTACTTTTCTTGACCGGGGTTAATGCTGATAAGTGGCTGTGGCTGAAAGGAGTGGAAACTGGACCTTTCCGGTTTTAGCTATGCCCCGCCCATCTTTAGCTAAGCTCCACACACTTCGCTAGTGTTGGGATCGACTGATCTCTGAACACCCTGACTATCAATTGCCAAAGAAATACACATTTAAGCTGTTAAATATTTTGAAACCAATTTGACTGGGTGCTGTTGCTGCCTAAGGCAGCAACAGCGCCCAGTCAAATTAGTTTCAAAATATTCAACAGCATGTTTCTTAAATAGCAAAGAATTACAAAGACATACAATTCATACACCGTGTCGGAGTATTTGAGATTTGGTGACGGTCTATATGGAACCCTTTGTGGCGTAATGATTATGACGTCATCATACACGCGCTGAGCTGATTATGACGTCATACGAGGTCTGATGATGGATGGATACTCTGGAAAGGTGAATTCTTTAAAGACTCAATCAGGTTTCTTCAACCTTCCTCAATGAATCTCGTTGCGAGTATCCTAGGTCAAGTTCGACTCGCTAACTATAGTCAGTTTCATGGTCTACTGAACAAGCGCAGTCGCTATGCCAAGCCGAAAGCCGAATAGTTAACTATAGTTCGTTGGTACCCGGTTCCCCATTGAATTACTATTGCAGAGAATTTGAAGCCGGGTACCAGTCTCCATTAACCCTTTCTGTCGTCTGTTTTGATGACCTACGAAAAAGGGTTTATTTTGTCCACTAGGACGTCTAAAAGTGCCCATATAACATAAAATTGGAAGGAATAGGGGCTTGAGAACATTGGCATTCAATGGGAAAGCATAATTTCACTATTTAATGAAATAATTACACTTTTATATGCATTTATTCGTAGCAAGCGATCGGTGTCCACCATTTTGAAAGTTACGCAAATATCGCACCAACCATCTGACCCGTGCTCGGGTGCTTGGTTAACTATAGTTGACTAGCTAGTTAACTATTTGAGGTTCGACTCTGAATCTAGTTAGCTATAGTTAACTGTGGTTAGGAGTCGAACTTAACCCTACCCTCCTGTAAGCCACGTGTCATCACTGCTGATTACATGTTTTGAGGTCTGACCACACACACACGCACGCTTAACAAGTCGATGCTATGCCGTTCCAATCATGTCGGATATTTGTTGGCTCTTAATAGAGACCATTCTAATACCTTTTGAGCGAGCGTATTCTCTGGCATTCGAAGAGCATGTTCAAACCTTGACCATCACTGATGCGCTCCATCAAAGCTATTAGAAGCATGTTACATAGTTTGTAATGGGTTAAGTTTGAAATGTGGCTCTCTGAGACCAGCGGTGATATTCGATGCTTCGCAGATGTTTGTGATGCCAGGCATATAGTTTGCTCAAGAGGGTTTGTAGAGCTGTCCAGATGCCACAATGGACCTTTACAGGTCATCCGTCCATCATATGACGTCATATGACGTCATAGTCAACTACGCGACGTATATGATGACGTCATAATCATGACATTATAAATGACTCGATTTAGTCCGTCTTAAGCGGTTAATAGTCCGACACGTTGTACGAATTTTATGCCTTTGCTACTTAGTAAACATTCTGTTCAATATTTTGAAGCTAATTTGACTGGGCGCTGTTTCTAGGCAGCAACAGCACTCAGTCGTATTTGTTTCAAAATATTCAACAGCTATCCTGTATAGTTTTCTCAAATTGAGATTCAGAGAGTGCACTGATCGATTAATCCCAACACGAGCGAGGTGGGGTGGAGCTTAGCTAGAGAAGGTCGGGGCATGGCTAAAACTGTAAAGGTCCATTACATCGTATTGTTGAGATGCACGAAGCATCGTATGCGTGTAATTTGACTTTCATGGGAAGCTTAGCCTTTGGGTGCTTCATTGCCCAGCCCTGGTCTTCCTTATTGGTTCTCTGGTTGGTGCTCCCTTCACCCTTTTCCATAATTTACAATCTATTTGCACAGCACGCACAGTCCTTCCCCGTTCCAACTTATTGTTGTTCAATGTACATTGATCACATAATGCATAGCTCACGGTGGAAAAGGTTCAACATGGCCCGATTTAACATTAAACACGCTTTCCCATAAACAAGAGGACCGAGTGGGGAAACAGTCGATAGTGACCCACTTTTTGAGCTTACGCTCAGAGGGAGCCGATGCTCTGATCCCTCGCTGACAGCGTACAAACTGTCACCATCTTGTTCTGTCTTGCTGTGGTGTATTCCGGTATCTGAGAATCTAGTTCTGAACCGCAAGTACAGAAGATTCCAAAGTTTTCTCTGCATGTGTGTCTTGTGGTATTCGCAGCACACGACCAAGCATGGACCATCTGTGTTGGTCTACGCTCACTGCCAATGGGACTGTATTGCGTATAGTGTAAATCATGAGACGACTGTTCTGATCGTTCATGCTTAGCCTGAGGCTTTCTGCGTAAATTTCTGCGCCCGAATGCAATTAGATTTCAAAACATTATTTGCCAATCACACCTGCCATATATGGATAAACAAAGGTAGTGCAAAATGCTAAGAAAGTGACAAGAAGCGACTTGCAAATTTGAAATAATAGCGTATATGGCAAATAGAATCTCAGTCTCGCTGCCATTGCGCTGTAAATTTGTTACACCCGTTTAATAAGATCTCATTTGGAACTCACTAAAGCCCATTCCAAATGAGATCTTACTAAGGTCGTGTGATAGAAAACGTGTTCGAGATTTAATATTTACGTGATCAGTGCTGTTCTCATTCATTCGCTTCCATGTTAAGGGAACAACAGCTTTAAGGAAAGTTCACTTCAAATTTTCAAATATCAACAACTTGCCTCTGTATTTGAGATATCGAGAGTTCAATAATTAGAACATAGTCTTAGCTCTATAACACAACAAATATTCTATCAGCTTTCTTTCTTTAAATGAATTTTAATCAGAAGTGGGTAAATTTCTTCCGAAAATCTTTTTTTTTGGGAGGGGGGTGGAAGTGAGGGGGAGGGGGGGGGCGGAATCTAGGTGTATACCTGATAACTACTGAAGCAGTGCCGAATTTCATTGAAATTCATTTCAGATCTTTTATTTTCATGATAAACTGGTTATCATTTATTTAAAATATATCCAGAAAATCTAACTAAAATAGCCACGCCCTTCGATCAAATTATCTATGTTCAAACCCATCTGCGAGATTTCTTCCACTCTAGAATGTAATTAACATCTTCTATGACAGGTCCAAGGAGGAAGGCAACATCACTGATATTGACGATAGCTCGAATGACTGACAATTAATCAAAGCTGATATGCGATGAACCGTTTGACCACGGTCAATTGATCAAACAAGGGCCGGCTCATGAACGAGTGCTATCGGGTAGCAATCTGCGTGCGATTCCTCTGACAAGATGACTCAAACATGTATGGTCGTGTATTGGAGCATGTTTCTGTCACAACGAGCGTGATTCACTCCCGCTACACACCGTTTGAAGGTCTCTCTTTGACAGGCGAACATACACGAAGCGTGGTTAACAATTCGATTCTGACCACTACATAGCATATACCGTGCCCAAGCCAGTATCCGCCCATTACTACTACTACTACTACTACTACTACTACTACTACTACTACTGCCACTACCACTACTACTACAACTACTACTACTACTACTACTACTACTACTACTGATTGCTGCTGCTGCTGCTGCTGTTGCTACTACTACTACTACTACTACTACTACTACTACTACTACTACTACTACTACTACTGATTGCTGCTGCTGCTGTTGCTGTTGCTGTTGCTACTACTACTACTACTACTACTACTACTACTACTACTACTACTACTACTCCTACTGATTGCTACAGCTGCTGCTACTGCTGCTGTTGCTACTGCTACTACTACTACTACTTTTTTTTCTTCCTTTTTTTGAAAATCCTAACAATACAAACCTAACATGTCAAAACAGTGCAAGCTAAAATACTCTATTATCATATACCACAACCGTGGCATAACTACATAGAAAACATAATTAATAAAGAGCTGATAACATAACATAATTCAGCAAAGACATTGCTATTTGCACACCGTGTAGTAGTAGGCCCAAATGGCGAGCATAGCTAACCAACAAGTGGTAAAGCCACTCATCAATAATTAGCAGTAAGCTACTGCTAATCATTGATGCCATTGAGCCGATTCATGACCGGCAGGCTAAGTAGATCATATGTAGTTTAACGTAGCACACCGTATAGTAGTAGGGCCAAATGGCGAGTGCAGCTCGCCAGCAAGTGGCGAGGTGACTCGTCAATAAGTAACAAAAAGTCACTCATTGACGCCAGTTAGCCGATTATTAAATACCCAACGGACGTAGTAGCCTTTATATAATATAATGCACAAAGCAAACGTATACAAACTATGACTACTTAGATGGCGCTCTGGGTTCACATTCTAAATTTACCTCATTGTAAGTTTTTGCAAATTACCCTGGAACAAATACACCTACAGTAAATATTTACAACAGGAAGCTAATTGTAAGATATCACACTCTGTGAACTTGAAAATCGGATCACCAGAATATTGACATAATGCTCATTTGATATTTAAATATTCTGATCCCAAGGTTAGGATATTCGTCAAGATTAGAGTCTCCTAAGGCATTACAATTTTAAAATAAAGGCAATTAAATTAAATTAAAATAGCATTTATCAATATACAGCAAGCAGCGAGTGTGCTAGCTTATACAAGTTCCGCTTCTGATATTTTTAGAAATCCGTATTCAATTGATACTAGGCCAGTTTTACACCATACGTCTTTAAATCTACTTTCTCTCCCATGTTCTACTAGCCTGTAAAATTCACAATGAATGCAGTTTATCAACAATGGTCGAAATATAGCTTGTATGGCTCTCTGATGGTTGTTGCCGGTTTTATCTCTGGCCTCTGAATACCGATGCTTCCAGATGGCCCACACTCCTACAGATAACAGGGTTATTAACAATTCTTTCTCCTTGCTATTAATGATTCGTCCGATAGTTGAGCAATCTTTGAACAAAATTGTTTCAGCCACTAAATTCACATATTTGGTTCCAAATTTAGTAAGGAGCATATTGATATATACCCAAAAGCCTGTAATTATGCGACACTGAGTAAATAGATGGTCTATCGTTTCCTCCTCAGTATTACATAATAAGCACCGGTCTGTACTTGATATTTTACACATATAAGTAAGATGACCGACCCATAGCCTTCGATGGAGTAATCGCCATGCCAGGTCCCGTGCATTTCCTTGTAGACAAGGTAGATGTATTGCTTTCCAGACATTTTTCCAGTTCTTTGGCGTGCATCCTAAATTGTTCCAATGCCTAACCACAATAGGAGTCTGTCTCCGACTTTGCATTAGAATTCTATAGCAGTCTCTAGATGCCATGTTGTATTTTTATATGTTCTAACATAAATACTAATGTTGGTTGCAACATATCAATTTTGCCACGTGCTTTCGGCAATTTGAACCATACAGCAGGTAATGCATTATTTATTCTAACAAATAAGCGCTGAGCATCAATATGTCTCATTGATGTTATTCTTGCTACATCTTGCATCGCAATCCATTTACGAGATTTCAGATTTACCAAGTCACGTAAATATTGAATACCATTTTTGGCCATAGAGGGCAAATATAATACATCATCATTATCACGAATCAACTCGTTGCCCCAAAGACGTTGCTCTAAGGCATCTTTCCAACAATTGGGTTGTGGCATTGATCGTGTAAATATTTGTAAGGCTTCGAGCTGTTCTTTATATACATTTGGAATCTTTTGATGATTAGATGGCAATTTGTTGCACATAAATAAACATTCTACTGGAAATGGGTCAACGTACCTTTGGAGAACTTATTCAAGAATTTCAATTTTAAAGAAGCACACTTTGCTGAAACATTAACCAAATCCAGGCCTCCGGCATGCTTTTCATTGGTGAGGATTGACTGTGATACTAAATGGGCTTTGCCCTCCCATAAGAAGGACAAAAGTAACGTGTTGATCTTTGACTCTACTGATTGGGCATATGAACTACAGAAGCGGTATACCACAGTCCAGATAAAATTAAATTATTAAGGACAAATGTCCTGCCAAAGACAGTTAGGCGACGTCGTTTCCAATTTAGTAATGCACACATTAGCTTGGATATCCTTTCTTCCCAGTTTAGTAATACATTTTGTTCTCTACTAAAGTAAATACCCACAAATTTTATGACATCATTTGAGCAGTTAATATCCATCACATTATCAGTTCTGCCCTTCCAATCGCCCAAAAACAATCCCTTAGATTTATCTTTATTGACTTTAAGTCCTGATGCCTTTTGAAAATCTGTTAATACTCCATTTAAAATTCTAAAATCCGTATTTTTACCCGCAAACACAGTCGTATCTGCTGCTGCTGCTGTTGCTGTTGCTACTACTACTACTTTAATATCTGCATATTGAGAAACCTTTAGTGGCCTTTCTACGCCACGTATACATATTCCTTGAAAGTCATTGCGTTGCCTCAATGTGGCCCCCAACGATTCCATAGCTATGACGAATAGAAGCGGGGACACTACAGGTTTGGATAGCTGATTGTTAACTAAATAGCAACTTGTTATATCAGTATATAAAATATTGACCCATTTAATAAATCTTGAACCAAAGTCAATATGGTCTAAAGACTTAAACAGGAAATCCCATTCTAGTCTGTCAAACGCCTTCTCGTTATCAAGTGCTATTATTGCTGCTGGGATACAATCCTTTTCAACTAATTGAATAAGGCCCCGTATAAGCAAAGTGTTGTTTAATATTGATCTTCCTGGCACAGAGCAGGTTTGATCATCATGAATGACTTCGCCTAGGACTGCGCCAAGTTTTAATGTTAGTGCCCGAGTAATAATCTTATAATCTACACAGAGTAGAGAGATTGGTCTATAATTCTGTATTTTATTTCTGTCACCCCTCTTGTATATAAGCCGAACAAGCTTAAAAATGCTGGTTGCTATTTCTTCTAATACTGGCCCAAATTTGTGCCAGAATGTTCGATAAAATTCAACTGGAAGTCCGTTACATCCAGGAGACCTTTCTAACTTCATACCTTTGAGGAATTTTGTCAAATCATCAATTGTTATTGATTGGTCACAGCTTTCGGGACATGAATCTGGAAGTCTTTTCGTTATATTAGCTAAAACATCTCTAGTTGCAGTTTCCTCGCTTCCCTCAGATTTATACAATGATTTGTAAAATTCGGATACTGTTTCAATCATTTCTGCATTTGAGCACACTGATAGTTCATCATTAGTCTTCAGTGAGCGCATTACTTTCTCTATACCTCTTGCTTTTTCCAAGTTACAAAAGTAACGTGTAGGCGTTTCGCCCTCGGTGTGCATTTGTGCTCTTGACCTTATGTTGGCGCCATCAAACTGATATTGCTCTATTTCATTTAGTCTACCTTTTAATTTAACTAATAGTTCGTAATAATTATATTCCCCATCATTAATTTTCTTATTAATTTTACACAACGACCTCTGAAGCGCCTTTTTACGCTTTCGTATTTCACGTGCTTTCCTAATGGAATACTGCCTTAAAATATATTTCAGGTCTGATTTAGCATCTTCCCACCAGTCTGTTATACATTCATACGAACCTCTTCTTTCATCCCAATGCCTCCAACAACTTTCCACACATTTGCGGTAGCAACTATCTCGTAGCAATGCTACATTAAGTTTCCAAAATCCATCTCCTCGTTTGACCCAGTCAGCATTGTCTAATGTGATGGAAAACATATTGTAATCAGAGACAGTTACTGGTTTTATGTTAGTTTTACACATGTAACCTTTCAATGAACGTTCTACATAGATCCTGTCTAACCTTGAAGCTAACCTTCCATCGGTTGAAAACCAAGTAAATTCCTGGCCTTCTGGATTTTCAATCCGATAAGTGTCTAACAACCTTTTATTTTCACAAATGTGTTTCAAAATATTATGCGATGTGTCATTAAAATTAGACCTAGAGTTTCTGTCTTTAGCCTCGTCTAATATGCAGTTAAAGTCACCGCCCATAATTAGGTTTTCAGGCGTTCTGTCTAGAATTATTGTGGAAACATCATTTAGAAATTCACGGCGCAATTGATGAGAGGTAGGTGCATAAAGGCACATCAAATTTAAACTTGTGTTTAGTACATCAATTGATACACAAATCCATCGTCCATTTGGATCTGATGACGACGATATAACGTCAACAAAGTTGAAACAGCGGGGCAGGATAAGATTGGCCATTCTCGCACTATTATATTGTGATAAAGGAAAAAAAATCTGCCCTTTTGAAATATCTTTGAGAGATTCATACACTTCAGCTTTTTGAATTTTGTCTCTTGTAGAAAAGCAATATCAACTCTCTCATTTGCTAATTCTTCAAGCAAGTGGCGCTGCTTGAATTCGGTATTTAATCCTCTGCAATTGATGGTGCAGATAATCATAATTTGTAAAATGATGTTTACAACCGCCATCATTAGATTAACTAGATTTGGGGTTTTTAGCTCGTTTCTTAGACCATTTACCTAATTTTCCTGCGAATTCAATATTTCCTAGTTCTACCACAGACAAATATTCATATTTGGAAATATCAGAATCATGGCGCAGTAGACGATATTTCACGCCTCTCGGCGTTACATATGGCACTAACACTTCACCCCCTTCTGATCGGTACATTACCATTTCATTTTTCATCTGTGAACTCTGTGTTTGAATGGACACATCTAATTCGGCAACTGACATTGTATCATCATCCATATCATTTACTTCAATCTCAGATTCTGAGCTATTGTCTTCTTTATTACGCTTATTGCTACTTAAGTAACATTTGGAAGGAGCATCATTTACCATATCTTCAAGCTGACTTAAATCAAGTGGGCTTAGCGGAAAATCGACTGAACTTTCTGTTTTCTGAGTCCTAAACTTATCCTGTCCTAATTTTAATCCATCTTCTAAGGAATTGTAAACTAGCTCTTCTGTAAGATCATCATTTTCCTGCGTGTCTTTTACAGCAACATTTGGCTCCACTGCATTTTGAGTATTTTCTTGACTTAAGGTTATACCCTCCTCTAATACATGAATTTCATCAACTGTAGTTAGTTTAACAGGATTTGATGATTTGTTTGTGTCATTTACAGTGGCATGAACCAAAACAACAGCTTCCGTAGCGGTTGCTTCAGAAGCATTTGACTCAGTTGCATCCTTTAATGGACGATTATCTCCTGATACTGAGGGCTTGTTTTGATTTTTTGGACAGCGCCATTTAAAATGGTCAACTGAACCACAGAGCAAACATTTGTTTCGATTGGGACAATCTGTTGCCAAATGGTCAGTACTTAGGCAGATCCGGCATTCTTTAATTTGCCCTCTATACCATAAGGGCAGGATAAAGCTGCCATCAAGCGTCAATCTGCTTGGTAAAGGGCTATCCACTTTATCAAACCAAATACGTCTTACACCGTTTACTAGCGTTCTGTCAAAGGGATACGTTTCCCGTTCAATCTTTTGCACTTTGCCATACTTCTTGAGTTCACTCATGATTCTGTCATCTAGAATTTCTAGTGGAACTTTCATCTTCCCTAGCAACCTATCTGACTCGATTTCCTCTACGTTTCAAACTTCACCTTTTACAATAAGAACATCTTCCAGAAGCTTTTCCTTGACCCCCTCATTTGACACTGTTACATTCCATACGGTTTTAGTAACATTGATAAGCCCCTGCAAAGTAGCAGGTCCCGCGCCAACGACGTCTTTTAACCCATGATACACGTCGATAGCCGTGACACCCCACCCCTTAGTTGTTATTTTAAGGCTTAGGGTACGCTTATAGGTTGCCATGGTGGTGTATCAAAGGAGGAACCCCATACTACTGCAATATATAATAAATATATACTTATATAACACCAGGACGTCAGGGAAAGAGCTGAACACTAAATAAATAGTGTCCCCTTTTGAAACCCTGACGTCTACCAACAAATATACGAATAGAGAGTACAGTCGTATATTTGTTAGTTTGAACCACTTTCTAAGTGGTTCACTAACACCTAGCCGATTAAAGTATACTAACAAATATATGAATAGATAGTACAGTCAAATATTTGTTAGTCTGTTCGAGTTGACCGGGGACAGCCAACTGACTATATGGATTTATATAGTTAAAGAACTAGGCTTGTGCTTACAAATGACAAAGGAATTAAATTCACTCACTCAAGCGATCTTGCCAAATATAATGCGTTAGCCTACGAACTATAGAAATAGCAGACTGGCGCGGGGAGAAATGTATTGCATTGACCACAGTAAGAGGAGCCCTATTAAATGGCGGAAACCGCCAGCTAAGAGGAATGCCTTTAGAAAATAGAGACACAAAATGTGCTCCAACCAAGACAAGAATTTACAAATTAAACATAAAGTTTGAAAGGAAATACTAATACGAAATATATGTATAAAATTTATCTACAAAATCGCGCTAGAAACTAGCAAATTCGGGCAGCAATTGCAGAGCTAAATAAACGCGTGCGTTCACTTCGACTACTACTACTACTACTACTACTACTACTACTACTACTACTACTACTACTACTACTACTACTACTACTACTACTACTACTACCACTACTACTACTACTACTACTACTACTACTACTACTACTACTACTACTACTACTACTACCTAATGATAGTGATGATGCGGACACCTCTGATTAGTACGGCATTCATATCATAGGAAGTCTTCTCACTGAGCTTTTTGTAAGATATGAGTATTTCAATAAATTTTAATAAACGAATTTCTGACTGAATTTGAAGGTTACCGACATGAGTGCTTAATACTGCGTCTATCATGGATTTATACAAATGATCTTATTACCCGATCAAATGAACATGTATTCTAAATTATTCCTACTCCTATAAAGCCAATTCTGAGAGCTTAATCATCTCAAATATGTTCTCCAAGACCAGATATATGACAGATTTCTTATACATGGCGGCCATATTGGATTTATACATATCGGCACATTTCCCCGCAGGTAACTTTTTGGACTTTTAGCATATCGAAATACATTGTTCCAAAAATATTCTGTTGTAATTAGTTTGATGTCGAACTTGTTTTTTTCGAGACCATTACCACATAGAACTCGATAGTTCATTCTGGCCGAGATGATTCTACGTATCTGCCCTCCGGGTGTGAAACTTACCTCAGTAAAATACCATATGTATTGTCTAGAAGAAAATTGTTAGCTTATGGTCGATTTCTACTTTTGATGCCGCCAACATTAGGCTAACCCATTTACTTATGAATTCTCAGTATCTCAACTCTACGGCAACCATAGTTAAGTAATTTGAAACTAAAGCCAGTGGAAGGTATTTGTGTAGCAACGCCATCTTACGGTGAAATTAATTTCAAAATATTCAACATTATATCTCTTTTCCTTATTGAATCTGTAGTATCATGAACGTGGGAAAATGTGGTAATTCTAAGAATAACCGGAATCAGTGACACGAGTCTAATTGTTCTCTTGTTAAGCTACATAATTGACAGCATCATATGTGACATATCAAAAGTAGGTGGGCGGGGTGCTGCAATCCGTCATCAATGCATGCAAATTATCGTCATTAGTTAGTAATTACCGGACCAATCACCCAAGTTATAGCCATATCTTCTGGGCAATCACGTGACTCGTGTTAAATACGCACTCACCTTAACTAATAACGATTGATCAAAGGAATGTACGGATGATCAAACAAACGCCTTTCGGACAAGCATACGGGTTCATTGTCTAGGCATCTAAATATAATTGAAACTGTTAAGCCTTTAACACTGATGGTAGCCAAAAACGGCCTCTGCAGTGGTCTTGACAAATGTCTATTTGCAGTGGTCTTGAGAAATGTACGTTTGCAGACCAAGAGAAGACTATTTTGAAAATTTATCACTGGAATGACTGGCTCGATAACAGAGCCAGTCATTCCAGTGATAAACTTTCTAAAATAATCTTCTCTTGGTCTGCAAATGGACATTTTCTATGAGAAAATTAAAATTTTCTTGAAAAAAGTTAATAGTTAAAGGGTTAAAAGTGGTCTTTTAAAGGCAGGTGGTCTCTGAATACAGATGTTGTAGGATGTGACTTTTGATTTCACAAGATGGTGGTTCGCTAAGTACGACCATCTCTCTTCAAGAACCACAATCTTGTACCCCAAGGGGTAATGGAAGAATCCAGTTTCAACTATGCATCACCGATCTCTAGCTAAGCTCCACCCACACCTCACTCATGTTGGGTCGATCGATCCTTGAACTCCCTGAATCTCAATTTCTAGAAAACACCACAGGTAAGATGTTGAATATTTTGAAAGTAATTTGACTTTGAATTTGCCACTCAGTCAAATTAGTTTCAAGATATTCAACAGAATGTTTATGAAATAGTAAAGATCTACAATTCGTATAACAACGTTTAGTCTGTCATCAATTAAGCGTTTGCTAAGAACTTATCCACGTCATTCATGACGTCATTGATTGTGACCTCGTGCTACACGCCAGGTAGGTGATTATGAGGTTATAGGATGGATGGATGGATAAGCTGGAAGTGTCCGTTGATTGCTAACTCTGGTTTGGTTGTAGGTTTCTAGAGCGCTATGACATTCACAATAAGCCACTGGCATAGAGTGTATTTGTCTGAGTACGACATGGCAGTCCCATTGACAACTGGACTAGGATTGATTTCCTAATCAAGTGCGAAATTTAACAAAACAGACGCTTAAACAATTAAAAATACTCCGTTTTATACCATTTGTCTTAGTGTATTAAATATACTTAAGCCACGTTTAAATCGATGTGTGGATATTGTGGTGGCTCTGCTAGTTTAATAATAACGTGCGTCCATGTGTGCGTGCGTGGGCGCCTGGAGTAAAGATTTCAGCTCAGTCATATATATCAGACATAGCCTATAGGCATAACCATTTTTGGATACATCGAGTTGCGCATACTTAACCCTCAGTTATTAGCTAAGTGGATTGCTCTACAATGTTTCATACACATAAACACTATAGACAGGGGCGGATCCAGGAATATTTTAAGGGGCTGTCCGACTCTAAATTTCTAAATCTGGGTTCTCTCAAATGGTCTCTCCTGCATTTCTGGAGGTGAATATGATTCAGTTGACTGATAAAATTATTATATTTAATGGTCATTTTACTCTTAAATGTTTTTCCACGGAATTTGCCCCCACTGACTATGGACTGCCTTTTAATTGACACAGGCTAAGTCTATGGTGTGGTAAGGTTGGTCTTTCAGAGGCCATAGGATCTGAGGTGCGCCCCTCCCCAAACCCCAACACGCGCACACACACCCCCTACCGCGGGAGTCTGGGGGTTCTCCCTGGGAAATATTTTGTAAATTAGATGCTCTGAAATGGCATTTAACAGCATTTTCATCTCTGTTGTGGATATACATTTTTGTTTGATATTTGAAGGTGTATTCCCATGACATTTTGGACATAATTGGTGAATGTCAAAAATCCTAATTAAGCTTAGAAATGGGTTAATCTCATGACGAACAAAATTGAAACTGTTCACTAGTCTGGGTGTGTGTGTGGAGGGGTCTGGGGATAAACTAGATAAAAACATGTATATTGTCAGAACGATGCAGATCCCGGATGCTTAGATCACAGTTTATAAACTAAAATCACTATCAAATTTGTATTATTTTAATGCAAAACTAAATGCGTTCCAACAAATTACAAAGCCAATCAAAAGAAACCTAACACTATGTGTAAGAAGAGTAACTCTGAGAACTTATAGAAAATAATTATTAGGACTAACTATCTCAGTCTGATTCTATCATATTAACAAGTCGTAGTCTTCGTGGATGACATCTAGCGAAACGAGTCACACGCTCTTCTACATCGATTGCCATGCCATAATGGACATGCATCAGAGCCAACCCATTAAGTCTGTGCTGTCACATTGATGCTCTTAAGTATGTCTTGAGATAGCTAAGCTCACTTAGCTAGCCCTTTCTGTCTCACATGAGGTAACACCAATGGTGCAAAGGATCCTTAGAAGCCGATGGATATTGTGAAAATCTTCTTTCCTGCAGACCTTGAGGGTATCAGTTGCTGTGCTGGGGTGGCCACATTTACAGACACAATGAATCTCTCCGACTCGGGGTTCTTATTA
>CM067362.1:68234231-68386731 GCA_034401795.1 Chaetoderma sp. LZ-2023a
ACGACACGACGATGTTTTCGGCGAACCTACTCATTCTCCAAAGCGGCGAATCACGCTAAAAAACCAGGCATGGTAATGCCTCAGCAGGTGAGTACAGTGGCACTGACTGCAGACAAACTTGCTTCAAAGACAACTTGACATATCTCATCAGATTATAGCCATTTTAACTGCCTAACGGCTACAAGCCACCAGACAATAATTTCAATCGGCAATAACATTGGCCCTGCTGAATATTTTGAAAACAATTTAACTGAACCAACAACTTTCAGTCAATTGTTTTCAACATATTTATCATATCCGGGGTTATGGGCATACCCCTATGGAAAATGCAGTCTGCAGAAATTCAGAGGGGAGACATTTAACAAAGGTGGTTAAAAGAGCCACCATTCTCTGTTCCAAATACATTTCATATGGCAAGTGATTTGTATTAAAGTTCAAAATTTTGAAACTAATTTGACTGGGTATAGGCAGTAATGGCACCAATTGAAATTAGTTTCAAATATTCAACAAGTTAGCTGTATATGTACCATGAAATTGGGATTCCCTGAATTCAGAGTTCAACGTATAAAAATCTATCCCAACACGCGCAAAAGAGTAGGTGGGGCTTAGCTAAAAAAGGGGCGTGGCATAGCTAGAAATGGGCGGGGAATAGCTAGAAATAGGCGGGATATAGCTAGAAATCGGCAGGTGTAGCTAGAAATGGGCGGGGCGTAGCTAGAAATGGGTGGTGTGTAGCTAGAAAGGGGCGCCTTTATTATCACGATGTTCATCATAAACACGTCCTGGCACCTCTCCATACGTGTAGTGTTGTATTTTCCTGGAGCTGTCTCGGAGACAATCATGTAAACCTAACAGCCTCTGGCAGGTCTCTTGTGACAAGATACTCCATAATCAAATCCAACAGGCAGTTACCTTCATTAATCCTATCACCGGTGAATTCCTCATATCGCATTTTTCAAGACAATCATGCAGGAAATATGTTGAATATTTTGAAATTAATCTGACTGGAAGCCGTTGCTGCCTTAGGCAGCAACGGCTTCCAGTCAAATCAGTTTCAAAATGTTCAACAGCTTACCTGTATAGGATAGTTACCTTGAAATTGGGATTCTGGAAAGTTGGCTTCAAAGTGTATAAATCGATTTCAACACGTACAAAGAGGGTGGAGCTTCGCTAAAAATTGATGAATCCAGTTTATTGATCAATTATATGACGTCATTATCAACTACTTCACGTGTAGGTTGACGTCATAATCAATTACGCCATGAATGACGTGATTTAGTCCGTCATAGACACTTAATAGTCCGCAAAGTTGTACAAATTGTGTGTCTTTTCTGTTTAATAAACATTCTGTTGAATATTTTGAAACTGTCATAGGCAGCAACAGCACTCAGTCAAATTAGTTTCAAAATATTCAGAAGCTTACCGGTATAGTTTTCTGGAAATTGATATTCAGAGACTGCATAGATTAATTGATCCCAACACGGGCAAAGCGTGGGCGGGGCTTAGCCGAAGATTGGCGGGGCACAGCTAAAACCATTACCGAGACATTGGTAAAAATGTGTACCTCGTATTCGCTTTCTCCCCACAATATCTCTGTTTTCCCGTCTTGTTATCTTTCTCTGTCACGCATCATTTCCCCTAGCACCCTTTCCGCTATAATTAATAATAGTAATATATTAACCCATTAACACTCATATCAGGCAAAAACAGCTTCTGCAATGGTCTTGGGAAGTGTCCATTCGCGGACCAAGAGAAAAATATTTCTGAAAATTTGCCACTGGAATGACTGGCTCGATAACCGATCCAGCCATTCCGGTGATAAATTTTCAAAAATTACTTTCTCTTGGTCTGCAAATGGACATTTTCTTAGAGAAAATTGATATTTTCTTGAAGAAATTTGAGGGTTAAGGGGTTAAGTGCAAAATAAATTCATGATTTCTTCTCCATATTTCCAGAAAATGGCCACCATGTTCCTGCGGACTCGCTTCCAAATCACGACATTTCACACGATTCTTATCACGTGTTCCACACGACCATGTGGGCTATAGCCGCATCGCTATCACTACTACTAGCAATTGTCATTCTTTCATTACTATTTGTCTGCAGGTATTACAGGTAAGCCAGTCAATATTAATAATTCGTTGAGAGGTCAATGCAATTAATTATTGTGATTCGACTACGTTGGGTGGGTCTGAAAAATCCTTAAAATAAGGGCAATCCCAAAACCGCTTACATTAACAATGTGTCAAAACGGGAGGGTTGTCTTTAATAAGTTATCTAATTTTTGCCATGGGTGAACTTAAGGGTCGAAGACATGACTACACGAACGGACGGACGAATGGGCGGGCGCGTGGACGGACGGATGGACGAACGATCTAAGCCACCAGCAACTTTCAGTCAAATTGTTTTCGAAATATTCAGTATATCCAGAATTAAGACCCATGACAAGTCATTATGCAGACAGTTAATAAGTAAATTAAAGTAACGTATATGCATTACGCATAGCTACGTTCACAAGGCCATAAGCTAGTACTCATGGAGCAAAAACAGGCCACTTACCGTGGATTAGGATTCGTAATCGGACCAAGGGTATTGGACGATGTCATTAGTTTTGGATACGTCAGTGATCGCGTTGCATTTATCGACCTGGCTATACCAACGCGAAAGCGCACCACCACTAAGTGTCGCATAGTCAATGCATATGGGCCAACTACCGAAAGGACCAAAGAGAATCAAGCTATATTAGATTCCTTCTATGCAGAACTGAGCTCCGCCATTACTATCCCAGGTAGATGGCAACTGTTCGTGTGTGGGGATTTCAACTCTGAGCTGGGTAAACTCGGCATTGCAGACAAAAGTTCAGGACTTGGCTCATGCATGGGATCGTATGGAGAGGGCACACGCAACAGCAATGGAGATGCAATGGAGGTGGCATTCCCTAGTTCCAAACAGCCATTCCGCCACTGGACAACATGGACTGGACACATTTCTGATCGCAAAGCCCCAAAAAGGTTCTAAGGCTACAAAAGCTGTCTTCAGCCAAATAGATTTCATACTATGCAAGACAGCAGCAAAACCCCTAATTATGGGTGCTCGGTTCTATGGGGGCACAGCCCTCAATTCTTACCATAAGCCAGTCATTGCACGCCTCCATATGAACCAGTTCTACCTAATGTATAAACGCCATACCAGGCAAGAGGGTAGAGTAACCTACAACTTACCCAAGATCATCAGCGACACTGACACTCAAATGTCATACAAAAGCAGATAGCTAACATCGACGTCAGCTCCGATCCAAACGAAGCCCTAACCAAAATACGGATATCTATGGAATCATCAGCTACTAGCACCATAGAAAAACAACAGAACTAGGTATACTGACGACCCTCTCGTAGTAAAACTGTCAGCAGAACAGAAAGCGTTACATTTGCGCATCCATCAAAGTGGCCAAAGTGAAGATCTCACCAAACTACGCCAGGAACGCAATAACATTCTGCGCCACATTAGCGAATGCTTAAAAAATCTTGCTATCCGACAAGCAGACGCCCTACCAGATGAAATCACTGCCACGGATGACTACCACAAAATGTTTCGGGCAGCCCGAGCCCTGAGAGTTGCTGACTACACACCACCACTAACTGTACACAACTCTGAAGGACACTTTAGCGGGACTGACCAGGGCAAAGCCGAGGTGATTCGAGAATGGTTCAAGAGACACTTCACTGACCACGATGATGAGCCCTTGCACCCATTCTCAGGAGACCCCCGGTCATTACTAACACCAATTAATACAGCAGAGGTTGAGAAAGCACTTAAAGCCCTGAAAATGGACGTGCATCTGGACCTGATGGCATGAGCAATGAACTATGCAAATATACAAGTGCCATTATCTCAAAACCGATCACGCACATAATCAATTCAACTTCTATGCACCACCTTCCCATCGACGCTGTAGGCATCCTTATTGCGCTACCCATGCCCAAGAAGCCACCTGCCCCCTCCCCCCCCACCAGCCAATTTGCAGCCGATTGTGCTCCTTAACAGCAAACGGAAAATCCTATCCAATGTTACTCTATGCCGCATCCGAGACAAGATCGATGACGTCACCGGATCATGTCAAAGTGGCTTCAAACGTGGACGCAGCTGCGCAGACATTGTATGGCTCAACGCATGCTTGTGTCGGTAGTCATGTCCAAACACTGGGATTTCCACAAAATGGACATTGACATGTCACGGGCCTTCGACACAATTAAACGCTCAAAGATCCTAAATGTACTACGCCCGGCCAGTTGCAATGAAGATGAGCTACGACTAGTGAGACTACTGCTTGCAGACACCAAGCTGAGAGTACGAGTCAAGTCAATGAAGTCTGTAGAGTTTGAGACATCAATCGGCTCCCCACAGCGAGATGGTTTATCCCCTGTGCTCTTCACCTGTTACCTGGCTGCTGCATTTAAATCCGTGCGGGAAAACTCCCCTCGGTGGCAATACGGGGCATGCCGCTAGAGATGGAATATGCCGACGATGTGGACTTTATAGATGAGGAAAAGAAACCCCTTGACGAACTTCTCCCAATAGCTGCAAGCAAACTAAAAATTGAGAATCTCTTTATGAATGAATCCAAAATAGAGTTTACCCACATATACCTATCTACAAAGCATGAAACTAAAGAAAATGGCGATCCACTCCGTGGCGGCGAACCATGGAGGAAAAGTACAATCCTGGGCTCACTGCTTTGCAGTACTGCTGACATTGCTGCATGCTGCATCATGGGGAACATAGCTTTCGAGCCCATCTGGAAGCTATGGATTCGTAGATCAAAGATGCCCTTGCTAAAAAGACTACGCTTATACAATGCAACCTTCGTATCATGGATGATGTATAGCTGCAACAGCTGGGCAGCACCAAAGGCAGCTCGATGCCTGCCACCGCAAACACCTACGCACCATCACTGGACACCGATGGCCAGAGAGCATAATTTCCAAAGATGCACTATACAAGATGTGTAGTACGCCGCCGCTGTCTGTAAAAGTCGCCCAGCAAAGATGGTCCATGTTGGGCCATGTGCTAAGGATGCCAGAAGACACACCAGCACAGAGAGCCTTGGAATTCGCCATATTCGGAGCCAGCAAATACAGAGCCAGGAGAGGACGTCATTGCAAAAATCTGCTAAGCTTGCTACGAGGTGACCTCAAGAAAGCAGGATTAGGTACACTCAAGTCAGGAATGGACCTGAGGAAGCTAAGGATTTCCGCTGAGGACAAGACACAGTGGACAAAAGCGAGGAAGAACTGATTGCAGCTGTAGGATGTTTCTACTACTACAGCCGCAGAATACAGTAATCATACATACGCGCACACTAAGCAGAGACGAATATGAGCATACAGTAAATACTACCGCTAGTTAATGCAAACAAACAAATATTAGTTTTTGAATGATTATTATTGACAATTAGATATTAGCAACAGAAGTTTCAAAATAGAATCATTCTTCAATCATCCCATAATTCCATAATAATAACTGAATCCATTTCTATCTATGTCTCGCCAATTTCTAGTTATGTCAAGACCATTTCTAGCTAAGCTACGTTTTGCACGTGTTGGGATCTATTTATATATTGTGAATCCTGAATTCCCAGAATCCGATTTTCAATGTAATTATAGCCTACAGGCAAGATGTTGAATATTTTAAAACTAATTTAACATGGTGGCCGTGCTGTTGCTGCCTATGGCCTATGGCAGCAACAGCTCGCAGTCAAATTGGTTTTAAAATATCCAAGATAATGTTTAGCAAATAGTAAATTCATCAAAGACATACAATTTGTGCACTTGAAAGACTTTTCCAACTTCATGACAGAGTATTCTCTGTCAACTATGATTGTGACGCCAGGCTACACGTGATGTCATTGGTTATGATGCCATAAAGTGTTGTTACGATTAATCGATTTGATCGATAATTGATTGGTTTTCATGTTCAACCAACCGATCGATCATGATTTCAGAAATCGATTTTGGTTGTTTATAAATTGACTTTAATATATTTTAATTGGTCAAGCTAGAAAATTAATCTTTTTTTTGGAAAAGAATTTAAATTTAATTGTTACAACTATATAATATTACTCCTTAGTCTAAGACATTAATTCTTTCAGCACTGAAATAGTATGTTAATTTCAAAGCAACCATACCAATAGCATGTTGAATATTCTGAAACTTATTTAACTGGAAGCTGATGATGCCTAAGGCAGCAACGGCTTCCAGTCAAATTAGTTTCAAAATATTTAACAGATTATTTCTTAAATTATTAATAATCTGTCATAACTGCGACTTGGTTTGAAAGGGGTAATTATCCTTGAACATGCTATAATTACTGCATTCAAAATGGGTAAAAAATGAGAACCTGTTATGATTAATCATTAATTGATCTTCGGTTAGTATATAAAACCAATCATAGATCACAAAAATAGTACCAATTCCCAACGCTAATGTCATATATATGGGTGACAGATCGGATAAATCCACGACCTGCATATTCAGCTAAAGCGTATGTACATAGCCACTGAGTAGGGTGGCCTAAGTGCACGCTAAGTGTTCACAGGTCATCGGGTCATAGTTCAGACAAGGGAATGTGTTTAATTCAATTTACTTAAATTATATTTAATATTATGTAATCATTGTTATTTTTATGCCAGGAAACGAGTTCCAAAAAGAAGAAGGGCACCAAACTTTCCCTTTTCGCCAGAAGAAAATCTGCATTTATATGAAAAGGATAAGTAAGTATTGAAAATTACTAGATTTGTGTTTCAACATTCTATTATGGTTTTAATATGTTATGGCTACATGGCCCGGAACGTGAATAACCACGTGACATGAGTCTAGAGTTCACTATCTATCTAGTTATTCATACATCCACTTTTCACACGCACGCACGCACGCACGCACGCACGCACGCACGCACGCACGCACGCACGCACGCACGCACACACGCACACATACTTCTGAATCAGGTGTGGGGGGGGCGTGTTGGTTGTTTTTTGGGGGTGGGGTTGAGGGGAGGTGTGGGTTGGGCAAAGATATGGGTTTGTCCCATCCCACCTTTTAAATTCCTAAACCTGGAATTCCATAGCCCCCACGCCCCCACACCACCCCAATGCAAGAATCTGCAAATGGACATTTTCTAGGAAAAGAATTATTTAAAAAAACCGAAAATTTAAGTGTTAAATGGTTAAATATCACTGGTGACCGGGTCCTTGCACGTGTTGGTACGTGTTGGTGCGTAAACATGTATTCATGTTTTATGAATAATAACTCAGAAACACGGCATTTGTTCATGTTTATTGATTTTTCAGTCGGCTCAATACGCTTAATGCCAGAAACGTCAATGATAATAATGTTAGTAGCTGCATTGTGGAAGATGATAGACCGGGTCTGGCCAATACCTACACAACTCCTCCTGGCAGGTTAGTATAGACGTTTCAGCTAAACAGCATTGGCAGGTTTACCATCTTACTCTAGATCGCAAGACGAATACCACAGATATGAATACTCTAGATCGATCGTGGTGCCTTCAAACGTGCATTTTCGTAGTTCAGTAAATTTCGACCGAGTGCGCATGTCGCATCACAAATTGATTTCCTGTAGTATTTTCTCGGCTGATCTCGTTTATAATAGAGTTTTAGAACGCCACCATAATCTATTTTATTCTTAATGATTGCGCTAGTCCTCCGAACAAAATATCAGATTAAAAAGCGAACTCAATTTGACCAAAGTTAACAAATAGACGATAATATTTACGAAAACAGGTAGTTTTACGCTTTTTCACCCTCTCAATCGCAATACATATTGTTTTTATTGCTGAGAGGAATATAGAAAATTAATAGTTTTGCTAAAATACCAAAATTTTACTTCGACGTCGTAATGTTGCGGTATCATTACTTTCAAATGTTGAAGCGACACATTTTAATGACGATTGTTATGAGAGGTGTAGCCTAGTTACCGGTTCGATGCGGTCTAAATATCTGAACATAAGCACCTGCGTTTTACTGGACTAGCTACCGCCATTGACGGTCGCGATTACTAGTCCCGTAGTGATGCTTTGCGAATGAGCGATCTATAGTATTCAAATCTGTGAGTAAAACAACAGATTTTTAGTTTTGCGTTAGAATTGTCATCTAGGGGCATATTTTCACTTTTCCTTTTTCTCGTAAACAGTTTGGACGAGTACTGGGGTCAGGTAGTACTATTTAGTACACGTCATATTGCTATGTAAATTCGGTGGATGACTAAACCCAATGACGGCATGTACCATGCAAAGCTAGCAGGCGAAACATACATTCCGAGACCGGCTGCCATTAGTTCGGAATCAATGGATGAATTCAGTTTTAGCTAAGTTCCACCAACACCGCGCCTGTGTTGGTATCGATCGATCCCCGCACTTCGTGAGTCTCAATTTCCAGAAAACTGTATAGGCAAGTTGTTGAATACTTTGAAACTAGTTTAACTTGCCTATCAGCATGTTTATTAAATAGTAAAGACATACAATTCGTACAACAATGCTTAGTCTGTCTTCAATTAAGCGTTCGTGACGAACTTAGCTACGTGATTCATGACGTAATTGATTATGACGTCATCCTACACGTCACGCCTATGATTATCACGTCATATGATTGACTGAGAAACTATGATGTCATATTGGCTAGTTCGTCTAATTTATATAACAATTCTATATGGACATTAAACCGTATTGTGTAACTCTTTCTGAAATCAGGATTACCACTTAAAATTCGTGGGTATAGGGGCATATAGCAATGGAGAATCTCGGTCTTGTCTAAATTGTGTTGAGATGCATAATTTCCTTCAAACAGGCATGTACCAGAAATTTACAATGTGAAAAATACCATGTTAAAAGTTTGAAAATCAATATCTTAAGTTCGCGTCATTGCTGTCTTGGTTTGTCTTTCTGGGATAGCTTGAAATGGTGGTGGTGGGGTGGCGGAACGAATGTGGCGTAGTTGATATTGTTACATGAGGTAATGAAGTACCAATACCTACCAAGTAGAAAGCACATACAATCTTGCTGAAAATGTAAGCCGTTTTCTAAAGAATGTTCCTATCTTAGCTGCTTGACGACAAAAACTGGTGTCAACCCTGCATATGGGAAAGCATAGATATGTGATGCTCTATTTAGGTGATGTTGATAAATTCCATGATGTGAACAATCTATGTCAAATCATCGGAACAGGGATTTTTGCTGACATAGTAATTTTGTTGTGACCAAACAAGGACCGAGTTGGGGAGGGTCGGTTTCCATGTCAGATATAGATTCAACTTCTGTGAATGCTATCATGTATTTGCATTTGGTTTTGCTAGTCCCTACATGCCATAGTTACAATACTGCTGGATATTGTGACCTTAGACAAATCATCATCATCATCATCATAATCTCCACCACCACCACCATCACCACCACCGCCGCCGCCTCCGCCGCCTCCGCCGCCTCCGCCACCACCACCACCACTACCACCATCACCACCATCCTCGTCCTTGTCGCCACTGTCGTCGTCATCGTCGCTATTATTATTATTATTATTATTATTATTATTATTATTATAATACCAGCTCTGGATTGCTGAGCATTCGGCGTGACGTGGCCTTCGCTAATCCTGTATACGAAGCACGGAACAGCAACACCTTAAATACCTTTAAGAAAGAAAAGGATCTAGACGCTGAGAGTAAAGTCTCAACGCCGCCATAACTCAAACACCGCCATTATTGCCTTCTGATGACTTGATATGGGAACCAGGCTTGCTACGGGAACCAGGTTGGGTACGGTAACCAGGCTTGATATGGAAACCAGACTATATTTTGGAACGATGATTGTTACAGGGGAGTAAGCACACGTTTGCAATCAGTTAAGCATCAGACGACTTGGAATTGATATACAATTTCAACGACTTAGTTCTAAGTTTACAGAAACGGCCTATAAACTCCCAGAGTGAAACAAGACTTGCGACTGGAACCAGGCTTGTTAAATGGACAGCATTTGCTACTGAACCCAGGATAGTTGCGAGAAGCAGGCTTGCTACTGTTGTGAGACAGGTTATAGTTTCACCGTGGTTTGATATATACTATAGGTCTCTGTACTTTTCACTCGACACAGATAGGGTTGTGTTGGAAGTGAAATAAAATCATGAGTATGTAGGCTAACTATATTCCAAGCTTGGCAACCTCATGCAGGTTATAACTATGAAATATTAAGTATGTTCCTTCGCTAATGAAAATGAAGCAATCCCGTACTAAACATGTATGTTAAAGTGCTTTGACAAATGCGCCATGTGAATATATTAATACAATATTGTCAATATTCTGACAAATCTAATGAATTAGATATATATATATATATATATATATATATATATATATATATATATATATATATATATATATATATATATATATATATATATACATATATTAGTATCTTATCTCACTAAGTTGAAATGTGTCTGTACCCTGTAGAGGTAGGATATTATGCTTTGTAACTCGTTCGGGAAGGATATATATATATATATATATATATATATATATATATATATATATATATATATATATATATATATATATATATATATATATATATATATATATATTTCAAGAGGCAGATGCGCTTGTGATACGTTATATATGCCGAGATACATTACTAAATAGTGCGTTATATGTTGTGCACAACTACAGGAATTATCCATAAACCAAAGCTGTGCCACCCCGCGATGGCACCGGTATCAGACAGTCAGGGCACGAGCAACTAAACACAGGCTGACTGGACCGAGAGATACGATAAAGGAAACCTCATCTCATCGTATTACTACCGTTCAGATGATAGAACGCGCCAGAGATAATCTATTGTATTCATGGCATCTTTGACTTTTTGTCATGACGGAAAAAGAAAAGTATTCAGCCTTTAATAGCTAAATGCTGATAAATTTCTTCAGCTTACGAAGGCCGCCATGATTTAATTTTCAACCAATCAGGAAAAACCTAGGCTGTCCGCCTCGGTATATACGCTCGGTCATAACGGTGTCATTTATAGTTTGTGGTGTTAAACAACCATACATGTAACCTGCGGAATAGTTGCATTATTCTGTATACGTAAGCCTCAGGCAAACATGACATATGAAACAGTCGATTAGCGTACCCTCTGCATGGGTGATACAATTTCCATTCCCATACATCAGTCCATCCGATTCCTACCGCATAACCATACCAGATAGTCAAGCTATCATTTTGTAGGAAATTGCAAGTGTATTGCTAATGATTGCATCATTAACAGTTGTGTGTATACTCCTGTGACCATGAGTCCTACCTTGATAATAGTGGCTACTTTTCTGCCAAACTTTCACCAGTCCGTCAACCAACTCTTCTTCCTCTTTTTCTTCTTCCGGATAATGGGTCCACCATCAACGTGTTGATTTTTATAACTCAGTCTAAAGACGGCCGTCATTCAAGAATTTGCTGTTTCTCCAAAGTTACCAAGCGACAAACAGAGTTGCCAGATTATTTATTGTGCCACCGATCTCTAAAACTTAGACCACAATCCAAACAATGACATCCCTTTTGGACAAGGGAATGTTATATGTATTAAGGTTATTATTAAAATATGTTTGGTAGAACTTGAGATTCCGTGCGCAGACACAAATTATATTTTGGTAGCAGTAGTCTGTACAATCATACATTCAAATAAAATAAACTGACTAAGCAGAACACGCAGTTAATCGACCGTTCCAGTTTATCCATCCATCATATGACGTCATAATCTACTACTATACGTGACGTGTAGGATAACGTCATAATCAGTTACAGCGTGAATGCCTCGATTTAGTCGGTCTTAAAAGCGTAATAGTCCGACACATTGTACGAATTGTATGTCTTTACTATTTAATAAACATTTAGTCGAATACGTTGAAACCAATTTGACTGGGCGCTGTGATAGGCAGCAACAACATCAAGTAAAATTAGTTTCAAAATATTTAACAGCTTACGTGTATAGTTTTCTGGAAATTGATAGTCACGGAGTTCATGGATCACTAGATCCCAACACGACGGAGGTTTGGGTGAAGCTTAGCTAGAGATGGGCGGGGCATAGTTAAAACAGGAAAGGTATATTAATTTGAATAAAATTTCAAAGCATGTCATCAATAGTCCGCTAGTTCGTATCTGCTTCTGGAAGTCTTTGCCGGAACAAAGTGATAAAACAGAAAATGCGGTTACGCTTAAGATCTATGGTGCGACTAGCAACAAGCATCACCCAGCCATCATTGCCATTTGATGGGTTCTAATCAAATCCTGATATACGACGCACATGTGGAGATTCGTTAACACCCCTAATTTGCATATTTCCAAGATGGCCGCTATAAGCTAAGCCCCAATATGGCAATATTTCACCTAATAATAGGCCGATTCCTATCAGTTTGTTATGTATTATGATAGTTTCGCGTATGGCTGTTCGATTAAAAAAGGTTTTCATCACCATCCAAGGTCAATGGATAGGTTTATGAGATAAATGTGATAGATTTGTATCGCATGCTAGATAAGCTCCTGGTATGCTAGCATGAATTCCCCATCTTGTCTCCGTGATCTCGAGGTCAAGCTCAGAAGGTCAATTACATGACCTCTAAGTGCCATACGATCTGTTTATTGTTAAAAAGTGCAAATCAATCATGCCAGACTCGTGAATGTCGATTCTGGCCAACACCAGCATACGATAAGGCACATTTTGAGATCAAGTACCAGTTTATTCAAGGTCATACTATCCGAAATTTTGGGAAACATGATCAGAAACTGTTCCTTTTTAACACGGCAGGTACGCTATTAATTAGAGGTGCTGACGTGGGTAATGTCAATCATTATTTAGCTAGAACAATCACATCAACATCAGATACGACATGTATGAGGATGGCCTGGGATACCTTAATTATCTGGCTACTGAATTTTTGCAGCCAAGATTTTCCATGACATTTAACTCTGGATATGCTAAATATTTTGAAGACAATTTGACTGAAAGATGTTGGTGGCTAAGCCACCAACAAATTTCAGTCAAATTATCTTCAAAATATTCAGCATGTTCAGCTTTATTGCACAATGAAATCATTATTTGGTGGCTTGCAGCAGTTACACAGTTAACAGGTTTATCCATACATGCATGTGGATGTTGTTGTTGTTGTTGTTGTTGTTGTTGATGATGATGATGATGATGTTGTTGTTGTTGGTGTTGTTGTTTTTGTCCGGTTGATTTTATTGGCCGCTTACACCGATGTGTATTTGAGCCATGACTATCTTCGAGGTGTACGCACGAAGCCATACTTGTACCATGGGCACATTGATGTACAGCTTGTAGTGCATTCGCAACCGACATGTCCAGCTTAGGTTTTAGCTTATTTCAGTGACGGATATTTAGAATTTATCCTAATTAGAGAGTGCTAACGAATCACAATGAGTGGCACGTCATCGGCTCTGACAAGATAAAGGCTGAAACAACCAAGTTGACTGGCACGACCTCTGCGCAGAAGCGAATAACCGAAGCAGAAAGTTGAAAAGCTTTAACATCTTTTTCTATCCATATTAATGATTTTATCCTTCGGCACAAATACTATGAGCTTTCTTCCCGGATTCGTGGGCAAACTACACAAGCTGGGCTCATTTTCCATCCAATATCGTATATCTTCTCTGCACGGACGCGTTCACGAGTGACGTAACACATACTCCCTATATGTCCACCTACACATTTACCTGTGAATTGGCATCCACGTGGTATAAACTCATATTTCTAAATTCTACAAAGAAAACGTCATATATAGTGCACATATCACCAACAACAGAGTGGGCCCATTGCTAGCTATGCCCCGCCCATTTCTAGCTAAGCTCTGCCCACTTTGAACGCGAGTTGGAATCAATTTTAACGCTTTACAACTTGATTTCATAGAATCTAAATCTGAATGTAACCATACAGGTAAGCTGCTGAATATTTGAAACGAATTCGACCGGGACTGGTGGGTGGGGTGGGTGGGGGTGGGGTTGTTGGGTTGGGGGTGGGGGGGGGGGGGTGGGTGGCGGTTACATGGCAGCAACACATCCCAATCAGATAAGTTTCAGAATATTCAGCAGAACATTAATTAACTTGCGAATTCACCAGGAAATGCAATCGCCCATTCCATTTAAGCTATGCTCCGCACATCTTTAGCTAAGCTCCACCCACACATCGCTCGTGTTGGCATCGATCGATCTATGAACTCGCTGACTATCAATTCACAGAAAACTACACAGGTAAGCTATTGAATATTTTGGAACTAATTTGACTAGGCGCGTTTAGTCAAATTAGTTTCAAAATAGTCAACAACATGTTTATTAAAAACGGGCCAAGTAGAATTATTTATGACGTAATGATTATGACGTCATCATACACGCCGCTTAGCTGATTATGACGTAAGATTGATAGATGGATACTCTGGAAAGGTGAATTCGTACACTTCCGTGACAGACCTTTCGACGTTCATGATGGCCGGCATTTTGATTGTCAGCTAACGAGCGACGTAATTGATTACGTTGTTGAATGACCAATCGGATCCATCCATTACTTCAGATCTTCCAATCACGTTTTGACATTAGCGTAATATAGACCCGCATATTGCGTTAAACCTCATCTTACTGTTTACATAAATACAGAATTTAAACATAGTACGATTTACGGGCCATAATATTACGAATCAGGACTGTTACCAGATTTTGTCACACTCGCGGCAGGTCACCGCGATTGAATCTGTTTATAGATGTTGAATTTTTCTCGTTAATTATTAAAATTAATTATGTTTATATATTGTTTCTCTAATTATTGTTGAGTGCGTTTTCGGAGAGTATATCTTATAGCTGTGTCGAGGTTAAAGTGCTTTCAATGATACATATTATTCTAGTCATTTTCAAAATTAAATGTCATTTAAATATGTACTCTGCTGAATGAGTTGAAAATGGTTTGACTGAAAGTTGTGGGAACTTTAACCCATCGAACCCAGAACTCCAAAGTTAAGACAATCATTCACGTGTGGTGTTGAATATTTTGTATTTCCTTTGACTGGACCCAGTTGCCGCCTTAGCCAGCAACAGATATCAGTCAGATTAATTTCAAAATACACAACATAATATTTCTTACATTGTAAATAAATATTCGTATTTTGACATTCGTATTAAGAGGGTTAAATAACACGTACTGTAATATACACATAAACGGATAGTTACTAATCTGTGTATGCGTACGCGCATGCGTGCCTGGGTGTGAGTATACACATCCATCGGTTCGGTAGTACAGTAGCCAACACCACCACCACCACTCCCGCCCTCTAGAGAGGGGATTAACTTCCGGATCGATTGATATCTCTGAAACTACCAATTCGATTTGGCTGATATTTTAACATAAGAAAGAGTGCTACCCATAGAAATATATATATATATATATATATATATATATATATATATATATATATATATATATATATATATGCACATCGTATCAAATTTCGAATCTATTCCATAATATGGTGGAACGGTATCCGATTTGCAGAAAGTTCACCTTTCCAGAGTATCCAGCTATCATCCGACGTCATAATCGGCTAAGTCGCGTGTATGATGACGTCATAATCAATGCGCCATAAATGCTTCTATTTGGCCAGTCTTGAACTCTTAATAGTCCGACTCATTGTACGAGTCGTATGTCTCAATTATTTAATAAAAATGCTGTAGGCAGCAACAAGGCCCAGTCAAATTAGTTTCAAAATATTTAATAGCTTGTACTTGCATAGTTTTCAGGAAATTGATAGTCAGGGAGTTCCGAGATCGATCGATCGAAACACGAGCGAGATGTGGGTGGAGCTTAGCTAGAGATGGGCGGGGCATAGCTAAGAATGGAAAGGTTCATTTTACACAAGCGATGTTGCTGTCGTACCCGGGGAGTTCCAATCCTTTCCGGAAGAAAGTTGTATACAGTACATTCGGAGGGTCTGCAATATCTGATTGCTAAAGTTATTAACTGAATTCAGGTATAAATTACCCCTTTAATCCTCAAATTTGTTCACGAAAACTTAAATTTTCCCATAGAAAATGTCCAGCTGAGGACCAGGAGAAAATCATTTCTGAAAATTTACCACCGGAATGACTGGCTCGATTATCGAGCTAGTAATTCAATTACCGGATAAATTTTCAAAAATAGTTTTCTCTTGGTTTGCAAATGAACATTTCCCAAGACCACGGCAGAAGCTGGTTTTGACTGGCTTGTCAATAGCATGAAGATATCATTTAGCAGCATGTAGGCCTTAGATTAGAGGATAGATGATAATTTTGAAACACGCGTTGATGAAAGATATTGCTAACACGGTGAGCAACATCTTACAGCAACTGCATTTTCAGAATCGGCAGTAGGTTTTGGCGACGAAATCTGTATACGTACTACAAGTCCGGAAGAAATGATTTTAAGTGTTATATTTGTAATACGTACTGCTAAGACAATGACCACGTGGATGTGTATTATTAAGAACCAAAAAATAAAGAGCTTTTCTACTGTAATACTGCTTCTTTCTCAGTTTTCAACGATGAGCTGGATGAATCCGATCTGTCACTCAAATATATGGCGTCATAATCAATTACGTCACATGTAGGCTGACGCCACAATCATAATTCACCTTTCCAGAGTATCCATCCATCGTCAGACCTCGTATGACGTCATAATCAGATCAGCGCGTGTATGATGGCGTCATAATTATTACGCCACAAAGGGTTCCATATAGACCGCCACCAAATCTCAAATGGTCCGACACGTTGTATGAATTGTATGTCTTTGTAATTCTTCGCTATTTAATAAACATGCTGTTGAATATTTTGAAACTAATTTGACTGGGCGCTGTTGCTGCCTTAGGCAGCAACAGCACCCAGTCAAATTAGTTTCAAAATATTTAACAGCTTACCTCTGTATTTTTTTGGAAATTGATAGTCAGGGTGTTCAGAGATCGATCGATCCCAACACGAACGAGGTGTGTGTGGAGCTTAGCTAGAGATGGGCGGGGCATAGCGAAAACCGGAAAGGTCCATTGACAGATAATACTCATACATGAAGTTGGATTAGTCCATGAAGTCAACGAATTGTATTTAATAAACATTCAGTTGAATATTTGACACTACTTTGATTGGGCGCTGTTGCGTCCATATGGAAGCAACAGCGCCCAATCAAATTATATATAGTTCAGTATAGGTCAGTATATAGTCACCATTTGACCCGTATACAGAAGGCAGTAGATTTGTCATCGTTCCCGTAGAAGCAATGGCTTGAACTGAGGTCCATACGTTGGATCTATGCAAGAGTCACAATGGGACTGGCAGATGTATCTAAGTGATTGAACATGAATGCTTAGAGATGTTTTAAACGCTTGCCCCCGGATTATACAAAGATCGGATAGTGAGGATATGGCACTACTTGAGACACATCAGTTATTAAAAGTAGACTTTGACCGACCGTCAGTAGACTGAATATAGTCTGAAGGAACGGGCTTGGTGCAAAATTGTTATTAAGTTATTTTTGTCATCCGATTAGATTTGTTACAATGGCTCGTGTTATTTAATTAACGTATTACGCCATGGACATGGCATTTGAAATAACACGCATATTATGGGTTAGCGTGATTAGGACATCATGAGCGAGCTGTGTCGCACGAGTGCATATGGATCCAAATGTATACACGTTCACACGCACGCATGCACGCACACGTAACCACCCCCACCCACCCACACGCTCATGCGCAGACACTCACGCAGGCATGTACGAATGCACGCCCGCCCACCTGCACACCCGCCCGCCTTCACGCACGAACGCACGCACGCACACGCGTACGCATACGCGCGCGCATCATCTGTAGACTTATGGGAGCATGTGGCCTTGACTGGGGAACTGGAAGGCCGGTACACGGGCACCGCGCTAAGCGGACATCTTAGTCACACAAGGTGCCCACTGTCAAGACTGAAGGAGGCGCTCATACAGGATCAATCCATTCAGACTTTTAGTCACACGTACAAAGACTCAGAGCGTAAGGTTAATAAGTCTTCAAATTTACAACAAGAGATTCTGCTTTCAAGAGATATACGTTTCTCTCAATCCACATTTTCTGGATTACCACGCTATAAGACAGCTTACAGTAAGGATAGGTTCTGGAGAACGGGGCGTATATATCATTGGCATGGTCTAGCAAAGTCATGATAAAAAAAAAATTTAAGTGTTGGTGTTCCTGTTAAGAGAAAGTCAATGGACCTTTCCATTTTAGCTATGCCCCGCCCATCACTAGCTAAGCTCCACCCACACCTCGCCGTGTTGGGATTGATCGATCCCCAAATGCTCTAGCTATCAATTTCCTGAAAGCTATACAGGGAAGCTGTTGAATATTTTGTAACTAATTTGAGTTCAAAATATTCAATAGAATATTTATTAAATAGTAAGAGCAAGCAATTTGTACAACAACGCATAGACCGTCTTCAAATATGCGTTCGTGACGTACTTATCGACGTCATTCATGACGTCATTCATTATGATGTCATTCTACACATCACGCAGTTCATTATGACGTCATATGATGGGTGGGTACTCTGGAAAGGTGAATTATATAATTGGGCATACGGAATTAGTTTATAATATGACTCAGTTAGTATCCTCATCCCAGAGTTTGTATCGCTTTATAACTTATGGTTCTACTGCTGCTGATGATGATGATGATGATTATGATGATGATGATGATGATGATGATGATGATGATGATTATGAGGATGATGATTATGAGGATGATGATGATTACATTAACGGACCTTTCCATTTTAGCTATGCCCCGCCCATCTCTAGCAAAGCTCCACCCACACCTCGCTCGTGTTCGGATCGATCGATCTCTGAACTCCCTGACTATCGATCTCAAGAAAACTATACAGGTAAGCTGTTGAACATTTTTGGAACTAATTTGACTGGGTGCTGTTGCTGCCTAATGCAGCAACAGCACCCAGTAAAACTAGTTTCAAAATATTCAAACAGCATGTTTCTTAAATAGCAAAGAATTACAAAGACATACGTCAATGGCAACCGCGATGATGAAGATAATGGTGCTAATTGATGTTAATGGATGCGTTTGATAACAACTGGCAATGGTGTTTATGATAATGACAATGATAATTCATTCTGACGACAATTAGAGTACATACCGCGTATCAAAAGTTGGTAATTATCATAACGTCGGCATTATCTATAAATTCTTAACGGCAGGAATCACTAATTCCTTACAGAGCCACAATTCTGTGATTTATACGTTTTCGGTCCCGTTACTAAAGATATATACTGCATTCAACAAGCAGGTCACGAAGTTAATAAAACCAAGACAATATATTATTTCTGAGTGAGAAATCTGCGTTATCGTCAAATATCTCTCCCACGCGGCCATGACAAAACGCATCGATCATATGGACTGCCACAGTGAAGCTAGGAAATAATAAATAAATAATGTGCTTCAAAAACAAAAACAGGAGTGTGTTAGTTAATAAGAAATGGTTTTGCTGAATATTTTAGACTTAATTTGATTGGAAGCCAATCAAATTAAGTTCAAAATATTCAAAAGTACGTTTTGCATTGTTTTGGAAACATGTTAAATTATTTCTTAGCTTAGATTCATGCGAGCAGCCATCCCTATACACGTCATGGGGATGGATGGATGGATGGATGGATGAGACGAGAGATCATTGGTCAGAATATGTCAATCAAACATAGGCATAGTTTTCTAAAGATGGTATTTGTCAGGGTTCTGTTGGGGGTGGGGTTTGATGGGGGGGGGACGAGACACGGGCTACGATGTATGGATTTGTTTAATATTCTGGTGTATGAGTAGCATCATATAGCTTTCGCGTCCGAATAATGTATTGATTGCCTCCTCCAAGCCCATTATCCACTATTCCCAGATCATCAGCTCGCAGCTAGACCCCGTTATCAGCTTACCGCCATTGTATGTATATATGATTTCTTTATTATTTGGCTGTAGTAGTAGGAGCGTCCAACAGCTGCAATCACTCGTATTCCTCGTATTTGAGCGGTGTGTCTTGTTCTCAGCCAAAGTCTTTAGCTTCCTCAAGTCCATTCTGGATCCGAGTGTACTAGGCATCATCTCACCACCATTTCCCGTCAAAATCTCGCCGCCCTTCTCCGTCATCATCTTATGACGATTTTCACCGCCATTCTCCGTTATCATCCCACCAGCATTCCCCATCAGCATCTCACCGCCATTCCCCGTCATCATCGCATCGCCATTCCCCGTCATCATCTCACCACCATTATCCATCACCATCCCACCACCATTATCCATCACCATCCCACCGCCATTATCCATCACCATCCCACCACCATTATCCATCATCATCTCACCACCATTATCCATCACCATCTCACCATCATTCCCCATCCTCATCACACCACCATTTCCCATCACCATCTCACCACCATTCCCCATTATTATCTCACCACGATTCCCCATCATCATCCCACCACCATTATCCATCACCATCACATCACAATTATCCATCACCATCTCACCATCATTATTCATCATCATCCCACCACCATTATCCATCACCATCCCACCACCCCTATCCCTCACCATCCCACCACCATTATCCATCACCATCTCACCATCATGATCCGCTCCTGATTACACTGCCAGAATGGTCACCGTCAGTGTCCGCTCATGTGGATCCTAGTCAGATCCCTCTTCCGGCCTCGCCACTGTCCCCAGTCGAGTTTCCTCCCCTTCCACAGAGAGCAGCTACTGACCGACCAGGTCAAAAGACCAGATCGTCGACGCCGAGGTCCAAGCCACCACAACCTAAATTTACGCCCACACCTATGCCCAAACCTACGCCTAGGGATACACCCAAAGAGCATAGGTCTTTCTACAAGTTTCGGTTCGTGGTGGATAATAAGAATGAATGGCGCCTTTCTACTCTGAACAAGAAGATTCTGCTGATTGGGTCTTCGAATTTAGCTCGTATCAATCAGACACCTCATCCAGGTATGCAGGTAGCAATCTATCCAGGTGCTAAGATAAACCACATTAGGAATATGGTTAGAAAATACAATGAGGTCTTCCAACCTCAGCGTATCATCCTTAACATCGGAATTAATGATAAGGACGAACTTCAGCATGACACCTCTCAAAGAATTGAGAATCTGTTTAGTACCATGCGTTCAAAATTTCCAAAGGCTAAAGTTCACTTTGCCAAACTAAATTATTCGAAGCACCTGACTACAACCCAGAAACGAAACATACAATTCGTTAACAGCCGTGTAGAGGCCTTAAGGGCCAAGGGCCCTATCCTGCCCAGCCTCCCCGTGTCTGAATTTTAGGTGGTTGAGGACAACATCCACTGGACTGAGTGCACTGCAAATAGGATGTATAATAGTTGGTTATCACACCTTAATTTAAACTAACTACGGGTCAGGGTACTAACCACCCAGAAATTGGCCTGGGTGGTAATATCATTAACCTAACTGGTTCTACATTGTCTGAAGCAGAAAGATCTTTGCTAAATCTCGGCTTAACATATGTACCAACACCACGGCCCAAAGTCGACATAGATGCCCTTTTAGATAATGGCTTATGGGAAATTGAAGAATTTTCTCACCGTGTAAAATTAGCAGACTTTTTTCGAAATTCCAAGAAAAACAACTTTCTACCTTTTGTTGAAAAAACTGGCTGGGCACCTAACTCGAAGTTGGTTGACCCTGCGATCCCTGATAGTATAAAAGCTATCAAGGAGCGTGTTGAAAATTTAGAATTTCCTAAAAATCATCCAAATTTGTCATATCAAGAACGTTTAGCCTTAACAGGTTTGCGTAAAAACAATGACATCGTTATAAAGCCTGCTGACAAGGGATCTGCTACTGTAATAATGCGTAAAGATAATTATATTCGTGAAGCGCATCGGCAACTCAGTAATCTGAAACACTACCGCAAATTAGACGAACCACATTGGCAAAATAATTGTGATAAATTTAATGGAATCCTTCAAGAAATGGCTGACAACAAGGCCATAACGAAAAAGCAGTTTAAATACCTTACTGCTAAACGAGATTCAAATCCACGTACGTTTTACCTGTTGCCAAAAATTCATAAACCTATTGAGTCATGGTCCGACCCTATGATACCGCCGGGTCGACCTATTATCTCTGATTGCGGCTCTGAATCTTATCGAATTAGTGAAATTATTGATTACCACCTACAACCAATTGCGAATAGACATTTCAGCTTTTTGAACAACACTGAGGATTTCCTATCCGAGGTCTCCAAAATTTCTGTTCCTCCAAACTCACTCTTGATAACCCTCGACATCGATGCTATGTACACAAACATTGACATCGAAAGGGGTTTGACTTCTGTGCGCAGAGCATTTGATAAATATCCTGATAACAATAGGCCCACTAGCGAATTATTAGCTCTCCTGGAGCTGAGTTTAAAGGGCAATGATTTCGAATTCGCTGGCGAAATCTACCAACAAATCTGTGGATGCGCTATGGGTAAACGTTTTAGTCCTAGTTTTGCCAACATCTATGTAGCTGAGTGGGAAGAAGATGCGCTTAACAAATGTCCTAAGCAGCCCTTATTTTACCGCCGGTACCTCGATGATATTTTTATGATCTGGAATCATTCGAGGGAAGAGTTTGATGAATTTTTCACTATTTTGAACAATCACGATCCTAACATCAAACTTAAAGCCAACATCGACCAGTTGTCCGTTGACTTTTTGGACGTTACTCTCTACAAAAGTGTAAATTATAACATGAGTGGGCTTCTTGATTACAGAGTATTCTTTAAGCCCACCGATTCCCATCAACTACTGCATAAGAAATCTTTCCATCCACCTCATACTTTTAAAGGTATTGTCAAATCACAGATTATCCGATTTCACCGAAATTCTAGTGATAGAAAGAATTTTGAATCTGCGTGTTCCACCTTATTTAAAGCCCTCAAACCAAGGGGATATTCAACATGATTTTTGCGCAAAATAAAGTCCGAAACTTTACATGATTTGGAAACTATTACTGATAAGGCTGCCGATCAAAAGCCTACCAAAATTCGTCACAATCGCCCGATTATAGGCGTAGGACAATCTCAGAAATGTGGAAAGAAGAGGTGTAAATTAGACCTCTATCTACCTAATCAGAAAACATTTGTCAGTTATCAGAACAAAAGCAAATTCCAACTTCAGTCTAATTTAGATTGCGATTCTAAAAATGTTATCTATTTAATATCTTGCAAATTATGCCAAAAGCAGTATGTCGGTGAAACAAAATGCCCTTTAAGATGGCGAGCAACTAGACACCTTTGCGATATTAGACACGACGAGGACACCAACGTAGCTCAACATTTCAATCTTCCTGGTCATTCTGTCGAGAGACACTTTGAAATTATGCCTATTGAGCAACTGCCTCTTTCTTCTACGGCCGAAGAAACTGATAAACAAAGAAAACTTCGAGAATCATTTTGGATTAAGCAACTGAAAACAAAATGGCCGAGAGGCATAAACGTGGACCCTGGTCTTGCTGATCAGCGTGAAATTATTCCATTCAGTTTAACATACAATCGAAAAAATGTTGAAATTTCTGAAATTTTGAAAGATGAATATCATAAATTGCAGCATAAAATGAAAGAACCTCTCAATTTGCGTCCAGTGATAGCCTTTAAGAAAAACTCCAATCTACGTGACATCTTGGTTAATTCGAAATTAACTCTTCAAAAACCTTCAGAATGAATGATATATATTATTCATATTTTATAGGCCATACCGCCTCTATCAAACAAACATAACAAATCTCAGACAATAAAATAAATAAAAAATATCTCCCAACCTTGGGAGATCCTGAGCCAGTGCGTTTAATCATATAACCACCATTATCCATCATCATCTCACCACCATTATCCATCATAATCCTACCACCATTATCCATCATCATCCCACCACCATTCCCCATCACCATCTCACCACCATTATCCATCACTATCTCACCACCATCATCCATCACCATCCCACCACCATTTCCCATCATCATCCCACCACCATTATTCATCACCATCTCACCACCATTTCCCATCATCATCCCACCACCATTATCCATCATCATCCCACCACCATTTCTCATCATCATCTCACCACCATTATCCACCACCATTATCCATCACCATCTCACCACCCTTATCCATCATCATCTCACCGCCATTATCCATCACCATCCCACCACCATTATCCATCATCATCCCACCACCATTATCCATCATCATCTCACCACCATTATCCATAACCATCTCACCACCATTTCCCATCATCATCTCACTACCATTTCCCATCAGCATCCCACCACCATTATCCATCACCATCTCACTACCATTTCCTATCATCATCCCACCACCATTATCCATCATCATCCAACCACCATTCACCATCACCATCTCACCACCATTATCCATCACTATCTCACCACCATCATCCATCACCATCCCACCACCATTATCCATCATCATCTCACCACCATTATCCATAACCATCTCACCACCATTTCCCATCATCATCTCACCACCATTTCCCATCATCATCCCACCACCATTATCCATCACCATCTCACTACCATTTCCCATCATCATCTCACCACCATTATCCATCACCATCTCACCACCATTTCCCGTTATCAGCTCGCCGCCATTATCCATCATCATCTCACACCATTTCCCATCATCATCTCACCACCATTATCCATCACCATCCCACTACCATTATCCATCACCATCTCACCACCATTTCCCATCATCATCTCACCACCATTCCCCATCATCATCCCACCACCATTATCCATCACCATCCCACCACCATTATCCATCACCATCTCACCAGCATTATCCATCACCATCCCACCACCATTATCCATCACCGTCATCCCATCACCATTATCCATCACCATCTCACCACCATTATCCATCACCATCTCACCACCATTTCCCATCATCATCTCACCACCATTTCCCATCATCATCCCACCACCATTATCCATCACCATCTCACCACCATTTCCCATCATCATCCCACCACCATTATCCATCATCATCCCACCACCATTATCCATCACCATCCCACCACCATTATCCATCACCATCTCACCACCATTATCCATCACCATCTCACCACCATTTCCCGTCATCATCCCACCACCATTATCCATCATCATCCCACCACCATTATCCATCACCATCCCACCACCATTATCCATCACCATCCCACCACCATTATCCATCATCATCCCACAACCATTCCCCATCACCATCTCACCACCATTATCCATCACCATCTCACCACTATTATCCATCACCATCCCACCACCATTCCCCGTTATCAGCCCGCCGCCATTAGCCATCATCAGCTCACCGCCATTCTCCGTTATCATCTCACCGCCAATCGCCAATCACTCGCTGCCATTCACTAACAATACCTCATCGCCATTCATCATTCCTCATCAATGATACACCGCCGTTAAATATCACTAGATCGTTGACATTCCCCGTCTCTGGCTCTTTGACATGATTCATCGTCACTGGCTCTTTGACATGATTCGCCGTCACTGGCTCTTTGACATGAATCACCGTCACTGGCTCTTTGACATGATTCATCGTCACTGGCTTTTTGATACGATTCACCGTCCCTGGCTCGTTACTTCAAAACGAAAAATATGATATTTTGCTTTTAAATATTGTAAATTATTCCGACAGTTTTGTCTGTAGTGTACGAGGAACATTGGCAGCGTATCATTTGTGATCGGCGCTCTCACTTCTGTTGGTCTGATCCGCAACCTGCACTGACCATTGGACGATGTACATTGTGAATTTATGCGAACAGGTGCTGCTCCTGGTGGTGGGACACACCATGATAGAGATAATTGATGAAATCCGGAAAACGGGGCAATTATTCTGTCACATAGAAGCTGATCACGCGGCACAATTTTCCAGGAATGTAAGACTTCGCCAAACATCAAAGAAGAGGCCCAAGGGCCTGTGACGCTCACCTGAACGATTAGTGTTTGAACCACTTGCATTTAAATAGACATCATGGATAATATTCGGATAATCCAACATGGCCACCAAACAAATTGAAATTGACAAAGGAAAATCATCGTTGTTTAAGACTACCATCATAGGATCGTTCCATCCAATTTTTTTAATCGGGTCATTGATTAAAGAGTATCTTTTTAAATGATTCCGGAAACCTTTTAGAAAATCAAAGCTGCTGCCAAAATATTGAAATGAAGAGAAATTCTAGAGGTTACCACTACAGGTTCCTTACAGCCAAATCTGGTTAAAATTACCTAAGCTGTTAATGAGGAGTAGCGTTTTAAATGAATTCTCATTTTGCGAAGAGTCCAAATTATGAATGGAAGTTCTGAAGTGTACAAGCATAGGGCTATTCCAACTGAGTCTGGCTGAAATCGCCCAAGCAGTTAATGAGTAGTAGCGTTTTGAAGCACACCACTCTAGGTCTTTCCAGCCAAGTTTGCTTGAAATCGGACAGGCAGTTAATGAGGAGTAGCCTATTAACTGATTTCCAGCCATTTTCTAGAAAATCCAAGATGGATGAATAGAAGTTCTAATGCCTAACACTATAAAATCTGCATAACCAATTTTTGTAGAAATACGTCAAGCAGCTAAAAAGGAGGAGCATTTTGACTAAGTTTTCACCCCCAAAAATTAACCAATCACAATTCTGAATAGATATTCCGGAACTTATCCAGGCAAAGATGTTTGAAATCGGTCAAACCTTTAAGGAGCAGAAGCGATTTGAGCGACGGACGACGGATGGCCCTTAGGGCCCGGTCAGCTAACAATCAGCTAATTCAGCCGTTCTGCTAAAGTATCTACTCCAAATTCTCTGAGCGAGCGTGGCTTATTACATCTTCTCACAGATAGTAGATAAACAGTTTGCCTTCTTACCAGCCAGATGGAGCACATAAGCTGTCATTAGCCGCAGGAATCTGCTCGAAAATGTGGTGAAGAAAAATTAATTTCATCTCTGATTTTTACTATGGCGGACACTATCAGAATGTGTCGAATTTGTACATCACCATTTATCAGCTAGTCTCAGTTTCCAGGATATGCAATAAGCTGTACAATCAGGCACGCCGTGCCAGGATCCATACCGATCAATGGGATGGGTGTGGTTTGGGGTGTGTGGGGTGGTGGTGTGTGGATGGGTGGGGTTCAGGTAGGGGCGTGAGGGGATACAATCTGTCACTCATGTATCTGATGTCATAATCAAATACGTCGCATATCGCAATCATAATGATTCCATCATGCCTTACGAAAAGTCTGTAAAGTGTAGGAATTTTATGTCGTTAACAGATTTACAATTTAATCAACGTTCTCTTGAACATTTTGAAACTAATTTGACTGGAAGCTGTTGCTGCATACTACTTTCAAAATATGCAACAGCTTTCATGTATAGCTACCTTGAACTTGGGATTCTGCTAACTCAGGGTTCAATGTACATAGATTTATTCCAAAGCATGTACGATGTGGGCGGAGCTAAACTAGAAATGGGCGGGGCATAGCTAGAGATGACTCCCTCCAATCTCCAATCCTATGTGGACAAGGAGTCCGACAGGGCTGTATCTTGTTTTGCACTACAATACACGAAGCTGGCCAATTCATGAATCCATTTCCTCAATCAATCACATGACGTCATAATCAACTAAGCGACGTGTAGGATGACGTCATAATCATTACGTTATGAATGACACAATTTAGTCCCTCTTTAACGCTTAATAGTCCGACACGTTGTACGAATGGTATGTCTTTACCATTTAATAAACATTCTGTTGAATATTTTGAAACTGCCATAGGTAGCAAGAGCACCCAGTCAAATTAGTTCCAAAATATTTAACGGCTTACCTGTATAGTTTTCTGGAAATGGATAGTCAGGGAGTTCAGAGATCGATCGATCCCAACACGATTGAGGAGTTGGTGGAGCTTAGCTAGAGATGGGCTCGGAAAAGCTAAAACCGGAAAGGTCCATTACCATCAATGGAAGCGAGAAATGTTCATAATGGCTATGGTAGAAGGCAAAAATCAAGCGAATGACACACCAAGGAGACGGGGTAAAGAAGGACAGACCGACTGACGGACATATTTCATAGTTGTCAGTACTGGTAAGTAAATAAATGATGGGAATAGGCTATGTGCATTCTGCAACAGGCGTCTGCCTACTTTAAATCATCAATATATGTTGGCTGAATACATAAAGAACATAGATGTCTAAAGCAGACAAATAGCGTCTCTCATAACACAAATCAAAATGGCACGGAAATGACAACGGTTACAGAAGTGGCATGATTTGTATAAGAATCTTGCTGATAACGCCACCTGAGAAACGAGATACGGAGCACCGCAAATATACGCTAGAAGTATGGACGTTAACGAAATGGTGACGGTGGTTGGAAGAGTGATACAGGCAGCGAAAAGCAGAATAGGCTGGATATTGTTTGTCACATGACGCCCATGGTATTTGTAAGTGAAACACGTATATATTATAGAGACATTTATTTAACAAGATTTCAAACGCTGCTTAACAACAAACACGACTCTTTTCTCACTACCACGATAAATCCTTAACAAGACCGTGTGACAGAAATACTCTGGGTATATGGAAAACCGTCAAAGCTAACGTGTACTGACATTGCAGAGCAGCCAATCTGAAGTATCAACACCGTTCAGTTAGATTGCCTTACAAGTGACGCAGAGGCCTTCCAATTTATCGTTATTGAAACCAGTTCTTTTTCTTCTTTTCGTTCGCTGATCATACCGCCAGTCATGTAAGTGACTATCGACATGATCATAAGCCCAGTTCATTATGGATATATTCCAGTTGAAGTCGGTTTCGCAGCCATGGCATTCGCATGCAAAAACGGGTGGAGTCACGGCCACACGCGCAAACGTTCAAGCAGATATACAACCACGCACGTACGTACTCACGCACCCGCTTACACACACGCACGCGCGCGCGCACGCACGCACGCACGCACGCACGCACGCACGCACGCACACATATATATATGAATATAGAATATCAATTCCCAGAGCTACAGGCATACGATTACATCATCTGTCTGGAGACGTTGCTTGGAGAGGATAATAGATTACATAACAGATATGAAAACGCACCGCTGTCGAGATTCATAATGATTTCTTTTCTACCAATTATTTTTTTGCCTTCTGCTTTTATTTATTTTTAATTCAGATGATGAATGAGCGGCGGATATATTGAGATTGAGCAAAGGTTCATTATCCGACCATTGTGGATCGATAAGATAATGTTAACTATAATGTCAGTATATGTTTAAGTTCATTTTTCTTTATTCCGGAATTCAATGAACCTTTCCATTTTTAGCCATGCCCCGCCCATCACTAGCTAAGCTCCACCCACACCTCGCCGTGTTGGGATTGATCGATCCCCGAATGCCCTAGCTATCAATTTCCTGAAAACTATACAAGGAAGCTGTTGAATATTTTGTAACTAATTTGACTGGGCGCTGTTGCTGCCTATGGCAGCAACAGCGCCCAGTCAAATTAGTTTCAAAATATTCAACAGAATATTTATTAAATAGTAAAAGCAAACAATTTGTACAACAACGCATAGACCGTCTTCAAATAAGCGTTCGTGACGTACTTATCGACGTCATTCATTATCATGTCATTCTACACATCACACAGTTCATTATGACGTCATATGATGGGTGGGTACTCTGGAAAGGTGAACTGAATCACAAGTAATGAACATTGACATATAGCAGCAGCTGCACCGACAGCGGAGTAGGTGGCGATAGGAGGAGGAGGAGGAGGAGGGGGAGGAGGAGAAGGAGGAGGAGGAGGAGGAGGAGGAGGATGCGTATAAGGAGGAGGGGAGGTGGAGGAGGAGACGGAGGAGGAGCAACAGCACTGGCAGCAGCAAGACTGTCAGGATGATTTTCGTTATCGTTTGCATACACAGGAGAGGGCACTCCGCATTATTGTGGTGGTTTACTGGCGAAGTACAAATGAACATACATTATATTTAGTACTATCATTAACGATCTTAGTATTGCTTTACATATATCAGTAGTGTCTTACGCTCTATCGAATTCGTGTATTTGAGATTGAATGAATGACAGTCCATCCAATTAAAGACATTCTCACACTTGCCTGACACTTGCGTTAGCACTTCACATTTCCCGATGCTCTACTTTTACTGTCCACGAAATTCTAATCGTCACTTGTCAGTAGGCGGCGAGTTTCCTCGTGAGGTTTGTGAGGACTGAACTGGAAACTAAATCCCAGTCGAGTGAAAATGAAGCCTTTACTATATTAACCATTATGCTACTTCAATGATAGAGTCAAAGCTGTGGAAGGGAGACTGTTCTTTATTGTGCGAAGGACGCTGTTGCTGCATCGGCAATATTAAATGACAATAATCAATATATACTGGCTACTGATTACAACATTATCACTATCAGAAATGACAGCAGCCATCATATTCAGAGAATTATTATTATCAAAACCCAAAAATCTGCAAAAGCAAACTGAGGTGAATTTATTGGAGCCATAGCACTTACAAGCAGATTGCATAAATGGTCAGCAGAATGGTCACGCGCTAACTTATTGTGTACTTTTCAGGAAATTAATTCCCTATATAGTAGACTATATATGCTTTGAAATCTGAATTTCTAAATTTCAAGGTAATTATAGTGATAAGCTGTTGAATATTTTGAAACTAATTTGACTTGGGACTGTTCTTATCCAACAGCGCCGAGTCAAACTAGTTTCAAAATATTCAACAGAATGTATATTAAGTGTTAAATTCATAAACGACATACAATTCGTACAATTTCGTGACTGACTTTGGGATTTTCGTGACGGAACAACGTACGTTATTACGAGTGTGTCAACAAACATGTACCCTATTTGATTATGGCAGATCTGGTCTCTCTATTCCTCTCACCAGTCATAAACCTTGCTCATTTAGTCCACTGCTTGCACCACTAGAATGAACCTCACTAATTTCATCAACAGCTCTCCAATTAACCTTTCCGGTTTTAGCTATGCTCCGCCCATCTCTAGCTAAGCTCCACCCACACCTCGCCCATTTTGGGATCGATCGATCTCTGAACACCCCGACAATCAATTTCCCCAAAAATGCATAAGTAAGCTGTTGAATATTTTGAAACTAAGTTGACTGTGTGCTGTTGCTGCCTAAGGCAGCAACAGCGCCCAGTCAATTTAGTTTCAAAATATTCAACAGCATGTTGATTAAATTGCGAAGAATTACAAAGACATACAATTCATACAACGTGTCGGACTGTTTGGGATTTTATAACGGTCTATATGGAACCCTTTGTTACGGAATGATTGTGACGTCATCATGCACCCGCTGCGCTGATTGTGACGTCATACGAGGTCAGATGATGGATGGATACTCTGGAAAGGTGAATTAACATCAACTTCAAGATTCACCAGAACTAGTATGCAAGTATGGATCCGCTAATAGGGTTGGAGCTACGTACATAGCAATTCCGCTATACTATGTTCCATATTTCTCCCAATGCCAGGGCGAGGTACGTTGTCATACACGCAAATATAGGGTGCACAACCAAATTTTGGGACCGCAACCCGTGGGTGGGTCCGAGAGTTAGGGCATGTTAATAGCCGGAGTTATTGGCAACACTGAAATGTGGGGTGGGGTGGGGTGGGGCAACTGCACCTTCGCACACTACCAGGCCGCATGGCTATGCGTATGGCCAGAGCAACGACGTCATTTGTCAACAGGAAAGACTTTCATTGCATTAACGAGATATGATTACATTGGTCAAATTGCCTTGCTGGTGTCTCGTAAGATAGACCCTGTCTGGAAACAATAAGGGCTGCGTGTGAAAAGCGAGCGAGAGAATAACATTTGGAAATGCTTTATCTCCTCCCCCCCCCCCCCCGAATTGCAATCAAGTTTGCTTTTTATTAATAACTGACAAAATAGCCATAATTACCATATGAAATCTGGGCCTAAAATATGAATCCTAAACAGTTTGAAGCTAATACTGGCATTCAATGGTGCTTAATCCATAAACTTAATTTGTACGCTGCGATGTAAATAAAAAACATAAGATATAAGATCATTATTTTATTTAGGTACAACAACATTATATATGTTAATAATTTAATTTTCCTCTCGTTGTGAATAAAGCATAAATTGTCTAAAATTATAAATGAATATCAATAAATAAATCATTAAATCCACAATTAAATGAATAAATGAATCTATTAAAGAAACAAACAAACGAAACAAGCAACTAATGAACCACCCAAAATCACTCACTCAATCGAACGAGCGATCGGTCGGTAGGTCAGTCGGATTAGTTCTAACAACAAGTCATAAAACCTTAAAATAAATTGTGACGAGAGAGAGAGAGAGAGAGAGAGAGAGAGAGAGAGAGAGAGAGAGAGAGAGAGAGAGAGAGAGAGAGAAGAGAGACAGAGAGAGAGCGATAGAGAGAGAGAGAGAGGGAGAGAGAGAGGGAGAGAGAGAGAGAGAGCGAGAGAGAGAGAGAGAAGATAGATAGATAGATAGATAGATAGATAGATAGATAGAGAGAGAGAGAGAGAGAGAGAGAGAGAGAGAGAGAGAGAGAGAGAGGAGAGAAAGAGAAAGAAAGAGAGAGAGAGAGAGAGAGAGAGAGAGAGAGAGAGAGAGAGACGCACGCACACACGCGCACGCGCGCGCGCACACACACACACACACACAGAGAGTGAGAGAGAGCGAGAGAGAGAGAGGGAGGGAGGGAGGGAGCGAGGGAGAGAGAAGCTTAATGGCAAACTACAGTTGGTTGTTAGTTGGTCAGTTGGTCGGTCTGACGGTCAGTTGGTCGGTCGGTCGTACCGTCGATCTGTCCGTACGTTGGTCGGTCCGTCGATCGTTCAGTAAGTAACTCGGTCGGTAACTTAGTATGTTGGTCAGTCAGTCTCAATCAGTCAGTGTAGGCCCATCCCTTGGTTGTTCCATTGTTCCATCTACCCATCAGCTTGTCGATTGATCCATTTGTCGACAGTATGTCCGACCAGCAAGACAATTGTGTATCGGGTCATATTTTCTTTGGTGGATAGCAGCGGTCGAGAAAAATGTTGACCCTTGAACTGATATGAAATGGACAGGCCAGAATTGACATTTCCCTCAAATATCTTTCATGCATTGCCATTCCTCTATGTGTATGGTTGTCAAGAAAGCTTTATGGCTAATTCACCTCGCTCGACTGATCAGTGTAAATGGGCAGTTCCTCTAGATGCACTGACCATGAAAGGCTTAGCAGTTCTAGAGCCATGTCAATCAGGGTGATTCTTCTGAGAATCGACTGTCAGTCAAAGAATCTTATATTACTATTCTATTACTCAGATATAAATGAGTTCACGGCAGTCCGTGCAACTACACCCCACATCAGATACACCAGGAGATCGGGGGGTGGGGGGGGGAGGGGGTTTGAGGGGGCGGAATATAAGACTGGTGTGTATACGTCAGAATTATACACCTTCATAGAATAAGTTTAATATATACTTCACACAAGATCCTGCTTGATATTTTATTTACTGTCCGTTATTCTGATTCAAACTAATGATACAAACTCAATCAAACACAATATTGTACTAAGAGACGATACATAGATTATAACAAAATAAAGTAATATACAGAGTTAAATGATCAGACAATTCACCTTTCCAGAGTACCCACCCATCATATGACGTCATACTGAACTGCACGATGTATAGAATGACACCATAATGAATGACGTCATGAATCATGTCGATAAGTACGTCACGAACGCATATTTGAAGACGGTCTATGCGTTGTTGTACAAATTGTTTGCTCTTACTATTTAATAAATATTCTGTTGACTATTTTGAAATTAATTTGACTGGGCGCTGTTGCTGACCGACCGTCCCAGCGACCGACATACCGACTCACTGACTGGCCGCCTACAAACTGTGATTCTCTTTCTGTCATTGCCAGATGATTAATTCTTTCCAAGCAACATGCAATAGATGATTAACTCACCAATACATGACTCAGACTGGTTCAAATTGTGCTCTATGATGTAATTTCCACGCTATTAACCTGCACTCCCAATGATTTACGCTACACTTCGCTGTCACGCGCAAGGTCAGAGGTCAATACTTAATGGCTTTAGTACTTTCAGCAGATCATTAATAGAGGAGAGAACATTCAAATAAAATGAACTTATTCAAGGAATTGGGGGATCCGATATGCCACTCAAGTATCTGACGTCATAATCAATATGTCACATGCTAAATGACGTCACAATCATAATGACATAGCCCCGTCACGAAACTCTATGTCTTTAATTTTACTGCGATCTGTTGCTGCCATAATCCCATGTCTCTCCAGGGGTCACTCCCTTAAAGAATTCGTGATTCCACCCCTGATTTCATTGCATTAATTTATTTATCATCATCTTTTTCTGCCAAAAACGTCCCAAGTTGCAACACGTTGCTTATCACAATTAACCCTTTAATGGCCCAGATTTTTAAAGAAACTAATTACATTTATGGCATCCCAAAAGCAGACCTTTTTGCAAATTTATCAATACAATTTGCCAAAACAGCTTTCTGTTGTGCTCTAAATGGCCGTTCCTCAAGATGACTGCAGAGGTCTTTTGGGTCGCTGGACAATAGATGGCGAATGGTCAAGGATACCCAAGTTTTTGCTTAGCCAAATTCGATTTACAGACCAAGAGAAGATCATTTTTTTTTTTACAGATTTACCACTGGAATGACTGCCTCAGTTACTGAGCCAATCATGCTAGTAGTAAATCTTCAAAAACCTTATCTTTGCCTGCAAATGGGCATTCCCAAAAGACTAATGCAGGGGCCATTTTGGCCGACTTGTCCAGTAAAGGGTTAATTGATACAAGCATGGATTTCGTTGTCAGTGTCAGTCGTGATTCCTTGATGTTTGCTAACATAGGCGTGTGGATGAAGGGGCATTTCTTCTCAATAACACCCCACGGCGCAATCTATATGCAACAACCCTAGCGGCTTGAGAGTAATAAAGTACAGAGAGTGCCCAGCACAATGGCACTGGCTGAACTGGCAAATGTCAAACTTTAAATGTTCCGGATTTGAGTGCTCACCAAACACCAATCAATCATCATTAGTTCTGTCATATGGTGTACCCTAAAGTGCCCTGGTACCAGAATAATATGCTCAATTTATCAGAAACTTACACCACTATTCGTTTAAAAGCTGCCTCGCAAAGAATGAATGCAAACAAAACCAATACACTGCATCTTTTTCAAAAGAACAGTTCTGATTTATTATCTTCGATTTCTTGACGAATGGCCACAGTTCCTTAATGGTCATGCACTGAACATACATAATGAAGCTTTATTAAACAATTCTAGGAAAATTCAGACCCTTTGTAATTTGATGATATTCTTCTGGTCTCACTCAACGTTTGCGAGTATTTTAATTGTCACTTTATTGGTCACTTAGTGCAGTGAAAATAGTTCTTCAAGAGAATCATAAGAAAGCTGTCAGTAATCAACATCTTAGCTTAAGTATGATACATAAAGCAACGTAAGCAATGTGAGATGGGCAGTAACTTACATGTATATATTTGACCAGAAACAGGCACATTACCGGCTTAGCTGGCCTGAGAACATGCGCACAACAATCTGTATAAAACGTCAATCACTGATCAAATTTCAAATACCGATTAATGATCAGATGTCCTATTCCACTCCAGATATATACTTGACTTTGAGAGACGCTATAAAAATAATGTCCATCTGTGTGACTGTGTGTCTGTCGTGATAGCTCAATTTCTACTGGATGAATCTTCACCAAGGTTTTGCTGGAATTTGTTCATGTGATCTTTATTGTTCTTTACAGTACATAGCAATTGTTCCTATTTCATCCATCTTATTGTAAGGTACTAGAAAATTCCGTAACAATGAAAGTATCTGTTCAAAAAAATCAGTGCCGGATTAGTCTAGTAGCAAATGCAGCAGATGCTTCGGGATCAACGCATTTAGACATATTTTAATATGAATGTTAACAATGTCAAACACATACTGTAACTACGCATATTTCTAAAGCCATTTTATTTAGTTCCACTTTCAATGATTATAGAAAAACCCAGCAGTGAAACTCTCGCAAATAATGTAAATCGAATTTTCTATAATAAACTAGATGTTTATCTAATTATCCTGGCTGCATGTGCACGGGCCCCAAAATGGACAGGTCAGGGGCCCCGGATCCGAGAGGTGATGCTTTAGCTGCTATGATTTGGGGGCCTCGCAAGAAATAACACCTAGTTCTGACTGGAATTAGCCAAACATGAAATGCCACCCCTAAATATGATGGCGCACTAGTGCTTTCCAACATAAAGATATGGCTGGGCCAGATGGCTGAAATCAAACTACTGTTTATTTATGGTTTAATCATGTGGTATAACCAAAGGAAAAACTACTGTCTGTCTTATAAATTCTTCTCTACCAATTTCGTTAATGTATCTGTATTGCGTATTACAGGATTGTGCTAAACTTGTATGTTATGTTAAATTAAATCGTCTAATCTTCTAAGTTTTATTCCTACCTAATTAAAATTTCAAATTTGGTAGAGAGTTGTGAAAGGTTTGCTTCTCTAAGGAGGCAAGATTTCAGCGGTTTCGCATTATTCTGTAAAGGTTACAATAACGAAGGTGGCAGATAAGAATTTATAAGTATTGCGTAACACAGTTTCCTGTGTTTTGACTCAAAGGATGAATTCTAAACGGTATTTATACGGTAATAACGCAATACGAGTACGATGAGATCTTGTTCGATATTGTCAAAAGTGTTGGTAGTCCAATGACGACTCTGGTGGTATATACAGCACACCCGGAAGAATGGTACTTTCTATGTTTCCAATGGCTTTGCTGATTTCGAGCCACATTACAAAATCGTTTTCTGTATCAGGGATCACTAGCTTTACATAATTCTCTAGTACGTTTTTATTAATGAACCCCGACCACCCGCTCGTAGACCACGTGTTCTCGTCTTAGCGAGTAGTGTGTAATTTGGGATCTAAATATAATAACTTTCGATTCATTCAGGCAGATAAGGTCAGAAAAGAATGAAATTCTGTAATATTTAGCTTCGATCTCAAGCCGCAAATATTTATAAATGATCTATGCAATAGACCTGTTATTTGGATATTGGTTATCGCATCATCATAATCATCATCATCATCCACCGCCGCCGCCGCCGCCGCCGCCGCCGCCGCCGCCGCCGCCGCCGCCGCCGCCACCGCCACCACCACCACCACCATTACCGTTAGTATTACCACTATTATTATTTTAATATTATTATTATTTTTATTATTATTATTATTATTATTATTAAAATCAATAACATATATATTGTTATGAATTATCAGCAATATCGTAATGATATGCATGGCATATACTATAAAGTATTAACATTTGATTATAGTGGTTAAAAATAAGAATATATATCACAGAACCTTTGAGCCTTTGCTTGAGCGCATTTATACACATACTAGAGGTAACAGTAAAAGCAGTGGGAGTAGCAGCAGAAAGAGTAGCTGTAGCAGCAGTAGAAACAGCAGTAGCAATAGCAGCAGCACTAGCAGTGGCAGCAACAGTAGTTGCAATAGTAATAATAGAAGTAGCGGCAACAGTATCAGTAGTATTAACAGTATCAGTAGTAATAACAGTATCAGTAGTAATAACAGTATCAGTAGTGGAAGTAGCTTTAGTGGTATTGATAGTAGTGGTAGCAGCAGCAGAAAACTGTAGTAGTTGCAGCAGTAGCAGCCGATGCGGTGGTAGTAAGGCCAGCAGCAGCAGCAGAAGCAGCAGCTACAGTAGCAGCAGCAATAGTAGCAGCACTAGCAGTGGTAGCAGCAGTAGTAGTAGCAATAGTAACAATAGTGGTAGCGGCAACAGTATCAGTAGTAATAACAGTAGCCGTAGTGGAAGTAGCTTTAGTGTTAGTGGTAGTAGTGGTAGCAGCAGCACAAAACTGGAGGAGGAGGAGGAGGAGGAGGAGGAGGGAATTAGCGGTTTCAGAACAGCTGCAAAACAATTCAATTTGTTTCAAAACAACTGCCAGAAGTCTCAGAACGGCTGCTGCCCATAGTTGCTGTTTCAAAACAGTTCACAAGTCTCAAAACAGCCGCTAGCAGTTTCCAAACAACTGCTACCGATATCCGCTGCTTCATGACAATTCAAACAGCTTCAAAACAGCCGCCACCCACATCTGCTGTTTTAAAACAGTTCAAAACAGCAGCTATGAGCAGCGGCTGCCCCGAAACCGCTAGCGGCAGTCTCGAGACAGTCTGAACCGTCTTGAAACGGAAACCATGGGCAGCTACCCACGCTGAAACTGCTGCAGCTGCTCTGAAACTCCCGTAGCTGTCCCGAAGCCGTTCTGAAACTGCCACTTCCCTAGTACTCATGAAGAAGTAGCAAACTAGCGGCACAGAACAACTGCAAAATAGTCGCCAGCAGCCCCAGAACAGCAGCCACACACAGCCGCCACTTCAATGCAACTCAAACAGTTCCAAAACAGCCGCCAGCAGCTGCTGCCTCAAAACAGTTCAAACAGCTTCAAAATAGTCACAATCCATAGCTGCCGCTTCAAAATAGTTTAGTTTCGAAACAGCTCTACGAATAGAACTATTACTCCATAGGCAGCACATGTCTCCCACTACCATATACACATTTTTAAAACCCTGGGTGCGTAGTGAGATCTCCGCTCTAGACATAGATGTTGATGGAAACCCGGGAGCCACATTCAACGATAGTCGACCAATCAGACAATATCTGGGCACACTCATTTCACATAAGGGCTAGGAGCACATTAGTAATCACATGGTCAAATGCTTTCGGATAGCACTGCAGTGGATCCCCGCACACTGTGGAGTTCAAGGAAATGAGGAAGCAGATGATATGGCAAAAGTGGGTGCAGAAGAGAATCAGACAGAAAACATGGTTACCCATACAGAGATGAAGACTATCATCAAGTCACTCTATAGAACACCTCAATCAGAAGATGCCTACCATCATCTCCCGAGGCCAGAGCAAGTGACCATTTTTCGTCTCAGAACTGGACACAACAGACTAAACCAACACATGTACAGGCGGTTCCACCTTACGGCATCGCTCGCTTGTCCTTGTGGAGAAGGAGAACAGACCACAGAGCACATACTTCAATGTTGCAGTACGTATCAGCTGCTGAGAGAAGAGATCTGGCCTTTGTCAACCTCTTTTCTTGAAAAACTGTGTGGGCCTGTGGAAGAACTGCAGAAAACCACAGATTTCATCTTGAGAACGGCTCTCCAAGTGTGATACCAGCGATCGAAAAGAGGAAGAAGAAGACATGGTCAATGCCCTGCAGAAAGAGTTCAAGAGCATCCACAAAGCCAGACACCTGAGACAAACGCAAAAGGGCAGGATCGCTCAGCACTACCTCATTCCATCAAAGTACTTCATGTGGATGACCAACTAGATTACGGATGAATATGTGGATAGAACGGCAGAGCTGTTCATGCATTATGGCAGGTTGTTCAAAACTGCGCTCCCTGATTTGTACGCATTATACTTGGTCCTACAAACACTATGTTGGATATTCCAGCACAGTGAGCCAGATCTGGTAGCCATCTTAGAAGCAAGGCCATCTCTGGCCAGCAGCAGAACATGGTTGCGATCAGTCTGGCTACCCAAGATGGCCATAGTTATCACTCAAACTCTTTGCAAGGCTGCAAACTGTGTCAAATTCTCAAAAACCTAACTATAATAGACCCGCTTTGCCGGGAGTTGTGGGAACAGGCGTCCTAAGCTTGACCCCCCCCCCAACTCCCTAGTGGGAAAGATGTCCACCATTCCCTTGACCCGAGAACAATAGAGGTCAGAACGTGAGTGCACAACACATAGCTGATGGAAGCCTATGGCTAAAGTAGTCCACCTCCCCTTTCCAAGAGGGCGTTACGGTTGGGTGACTGCTCCCAGCAAACGTATATCATGAGCCAGGATTCATGCTGTTAAATAAGCCATAGGGCATGTGCTATGTAAAGCAGCATGAACCCTGCCCAAGTCACTAGCTATACCCTTCAAGAAAGTCACAAGACTACTGCTCCTCCTACATATCTCCAGGCCCATGTCACACACCACCCCACCCCCACCCCGCACCCATCATTTAGGTAAAACCAACATGGCTGGACATCCTGAATGAACCTCTGAAGTTGCTGACGAAGTTTCTAACGAGGTTCCGGAGTGAATCTCTGATGTTGCTGACGAATTTCCGCGAGCTTCTGACGACTTTCTTTAAGCTTTTGACGAAGTTCTTCAGGATTCTGACGAAGTTGCTGACGAAGTCAGTGACGAGGTTTCTGAGTGCGACTGGGAAAATAAGCCACAATGCTATACGGCTTCATCGTCAGAAACAATGGGGTGGGTGAGCTGTCACATCTTAGGCTTTCTCTGGGGAGGGGGGGGGGGTGGAGGGCTTCAGCTACAAGCTGAATCCATCGAGGTAGCTGATGTCAGGTGCGGCATGGTATGGCCTCCTTTTCCGTACACCTTACTGAAAATGGAGGCGTTTAATCTGTCTATATAGAGATATCTTAAATATGAAGCAGTATGTACAACATCCAGATGGTGTGATTGAACCACGAGCACACATCACATGGATTCACGGAAAGACTTCCTGGCAGTCATTCGAACGGGTGTTTATGATGAGAACCCTCTCTCCGTGGCTGGGAAGTACATCAACTTCGTTATCTCGGGACGGGTCCATGAGATTAGAAGCATGATGCTCAAGTTCCTGTTCAGGAGCACCGCGGAGACGGGTGTGGAGCTCCCATGTGTTGTGAGCAGGTGGGAGATTATGCAGAGCAACAACACCTTGGACACCACCTATGTGAATGATAAGTGCTGGGTCCTGGCTCCACTGTTTCGTGGACCTACCTACGGGTAACGGGAAGGACTAGCCACTATGCATGCGCCGGGCCACTGGAAGCACCTCCATAATAGATAGAGTTTCTTTCATAATATGGGACACATTCTCACAATGCTGATGACTCAGTGGACACTTTTGGTGTGTGTGACATTCTCCTCCCTAAATGGCCATGATCATAAAAGTTTCCGGGAATTTTTGATACCATTGGAAAACTTGAAGGTTCCGGTTTCTCACAATGATGATGCCGGATCGAGACAGGAAGAGAGCAATGCATAAAATCCGGGATTCCTAGATGACTAGAGGAAAAACAACCCAAAATGCAACTTCGCCATTAGACTCTCTGCCTCCTGCTAGATATTGTGAATACAGACGCAGTTACAAGAACGACCACCGATTTGCTGTTGATCGCTTAAGAAAAGCCAGCCATTTATTAGAAGATAAGGAGATGCAGAGCAGAGAGTATAAAAGCGCCTCACTCTGCTAGAGAAAAGAGCCGCATCAGGTTGTCCACTGGCTGCCTCGCCAAGGACCCAGGTCAATGGCATATGCTCCTCCCCATGCTAATAATTGGTGGGGTATTTTGAAATGTGGAACCCTCAGGTCATTAACTGCTTGGAGTGGGTTGACATCTACATAGGCAGCAGGGCAATCTAATTTCTGGAAAGGCCGCTCTGCAAAAGCATCCAAATTAACAATTTTAATTCTTCTCCTTCAGAAACTGCCACTGCTACCACTCCGTTGTGAGAACCTTCACACCGCCGTCGGACTTCAAAGAAGAAGTAGATTCGACCGCACACTGACAGAATTATCCACTATTCCTGTGCTAAGACATTGCCTGGACGTGCCACTGTTGTCCATCAAATACTACTGTGAGATTCAGATAAACCCCCATTCGGTACTCGTCTCCGACCCAGTTCGGCTTCTGCTGCTTCTGATCTTATTCTGAAGGACCTTTCTATCGCCTGCAAAAGACATATTTTTTAGAATGCTGGAATTATTCTATCACTCGCCAATAAAGCGGGAACGTGTAAACTAACTTAGCTTAACTTGTGCCACTCTGTTCCTCTCGGGGACCACTTCCCACACGAGACCGCTGAACTTTCCTCCATTCCAAGAAGTACTGCATGCCTGACTTGTTGCGATCTTTGGCCATCGAGGATTAAGTCACCATGGGCATTGTGCCTCGGGAATATACATACTGAGACTTGTTGAAAGCCAACAATGCCCACAATATTTTCATCGCTGTCTAGCAATAATTCCATTCTAGTCACAAGGAACATTCTAAAGGAGATTGGCCATTTTAGCCATAAACTGCAGACGACGACCTCGTGCACTGCATAACGTGAAGTCAAACCCTAGCATTGTAGCAGTGTCACATTACCAAATTCGTCTATATGGATAAGCATGTTCACGCCTTTAGCTTCTCATTTGGAGCGGGTGTTACCCTCCTCACATAATGTGAAACATGCGCCAAAGAGGCTTCTTCCTGACTTCTTATTCAGTAGGGCCTGCATGCCATTTAGATCACCAGCTAACTAGCGTGATAGTCCCCTGTGGCTCATCTGCCGCCCTCCACAATTAGCTCGTGCCAAACCTTCTGAATCGATGCGTGATCTGTGCCATTTGGCTTTTTAAGAGTATGATATAATGTTAGGGTAAGGAAAGCTAAGCTGCTTGGTGTGCCATGCCGCTCAGCTCAACTCACCTGGAAACATCCACCTATCTCGTCGCCGATTCCCAATTCCGTTGGAAATGATTTCGATACTGCGGCAATAGTTCATGCTATGCGAGAACACTCCCAATGGATGCGTTCTTGTCTAGGCTTCAATAACCCCTGTCGCTTACCTTTTTTTCGTCTCTGACCACTTCTACGGGTCTTGTGCCCCCCGTTGCGTTTTTGCTTCCTAAAACGAAACCTCACATCAGTCACTAAAATGCTTATGCGTGACCACCTAGGTTGAAATCAATGCGGCTAAAAATCTTCCCCATTGCTTAGTGAACCATTTTTCTTTTTGGACCACTTGGCCAGTGGTCAGGATAAACATCAGGTAATTAATTAATCATGCGGTTAACACTGGTTTACCCTAGTGACAGAAACCCGATAACCACTGCACCAGCAGGAATCCCTTCCAAGTTTGTTGCGCTTTCTCCATCTGTTGTCGTTCTCGACCTCAGCGGTGCTCGAACTCGGCCAAGGTTCCACTAAACTCTTACCTCTTTAAGTTACATGGGTCTGTTTGCAATCCAGGAGCACTGACCCCTTGAACCGTGTCAAGTTCTGTTTGACGTCACTCAGGATGGCATAGCTTTATAAGGCAAATGTTCGCCTGACCGTATGAGGGAAGATTCTCGATAACTTATCTGATCGTGCCACTCTGTGGCTGCCTGAGGCCTTAACCTGCAGATCATCCTAGGTATCTTTAAAACACAGCCTATTGCGGGCTCCCCCATAAGCAGGAGCTATGTATACACACACCTAGCAAGCTACGAGGTGACTGCAAGAAAGCAGGACTCGGTACACTCAAGTCAAGAAAGGACCTGCGGAAGCTAGGGATTTCGGCTGAGGACAAGACACAGTGGGCAAAAGCGAAGAAGGGCTGATTGCAGCTGTATGATGTTTCTACTACTACAGCCGCAGAATACAGTAATCATACAGAGAACAGAGAACATCGGATCAACCAGGTGGCATCGAGCTAAACATTTCTTCTTCCACCGCCATCTCTTCGGACACTAAAGTAGGATCTCTCTCTCTCTCTCTCTCTCTCTCTCTCTCTCTCTCTTTCTCTCTCTCACTCCAGCTTAAACAGATCATTTAATAATAGCATGTTCTTAAGCACTAAACAACTTTTGGAATGTATTAACCTTAGAAGTATCAACTGATGAGATGAATAGCGACTGGTAGCAATAGACCGACTGCCTTGGATAGATAGGAAGTAAACGTTCACTGTCTCTTCCCCCCTTCTCCTGCTTAGAACCTGTTTTCCCTCGAGACAGCCATACCTGCCGCATCTCGGGCCTCACCGCCTATGGAGCGACGTCATTTTGGATAGGAATTTAGGATGATCGAGAGACAAATTGCTCTCATCGCTGCTCACTGTGCTATTTCTGGCCACTGAACATAAATATTACACACGTGGCCAGAGGAAACCTAAACATTAGTAAAGCGATGGTCCCCGTGCCTCCTCTCAATTCCTTCACTCGGCACACTAGCATGAGATAGAGAAAGAGAGAGAGCGCGCGAGAGAGAGAGAGAGAGAGAGAGAGAGAGAGAGAGAGAGAGAGAGAGAGAGAAATACCCAAAAATAGAGCTTGGCTTAAATGCATGTAAGAGAGAATGAAAGTCACCTGCAACCTTCTTTTTCTTCCTGCGCCTTGCACGCACCACATCCACACACACCTCTCCACCAGATTGACCCGAACAGATCACTCTTCTCAGAAGGATTCATTCGTCGACGGGGGGGGGGGGGCCTTTCCGACCACGCGTACCAGGGAGATTCGCTTCACTCGTCGCCGCCTGAGCCATCGCCATCGCCGCCACCACCATTGAAACCTCTGCCTCTGGAACCACCAACACCTCCGCCACCAGAGGAACTTCTGTCGCAGCAAACGACACCTCTTCGTTGACTGCGACCACTTCTGTCATGCCACCTCTTCTACCCCACCTGTCATTTTGCCCACCTCCACGGCAACGAATGCGTCCATCGACGCCACCCTCATCCACTAAGACTAGAAGGACCCACTAAAATCACCGATCAGAACCCTGAAAGGGTGACTTCCAAGAACCCAGACCCTTCGCCCGTGGACAACGAAGAAGAGGAAACCTACCTCGTCAAGAACTCATCGTGCACAGACATTAAGTCATGCTGGAAAATGTCCCACCGGACTCACTCATATATATGGAGGGAGTTTGTCAGCTCTGGTCAGCAAACGTTTGTGGAGGAGCTCCCAACATCACTTGATGGGGCTGGGGCCGCAAGCCCTGAGACTAGCAGGAGGTCCTGAAGGACGTCCGGGAGGGGCCATGAGTCTGGCCACCATTCGTCTCGACAAACCCGGACTCTTGCTCAACCAGCATTTCCTCTCAGGGCCCGAAGAACCCCACGGAGGGTACATAGAAGATAGCTTACGCGACAACCGGCCTCCCAGTCTCTGAGAGCGAGGGCAAGCGTGAGACGGTGGCCAACTGGCCACAGGTACTACGCCGTGGGGTATAATGAGGGATTCACAGAATTTAACCAAATCTAGAAATGCCTGTTTCAGCGCCACTCTTCTCCCTCCTTGAATACACATAATGGAACCCGGCCACGATGTGGGACTAGCTGCTCCTTCGGGTGTACACTGAATAGCTTGATGGTGTAACGATGACCTCTCCACCACTTCACATCTGGCATGATGAGAATGAACAGGAGCTAAAACGTGCGGGCTCTAGACAGTGAATGCTTCATGTGGAGTGGGAGTACCAGGCCACAGATAACCGACGGTTAAAGTTGACATTACAACGAGGTGTCCCGAATTGTGTAGCTGTGGCAGTCCTGGTTCAGAATGGAGGGGTGGTCCAGCAGGTCGGTGAGCTGGACAACTTTAAACTTGTGGTGGCTGGGACCAATGTTCTTGGTGAGGAACGCGAGCAGGCTATCAACAGAAGACGAATGCGTATGGCCTACTACATCTAATCAGGGGCAACGAGGATCAAGAGTTGGCACTCAGGGGTCAGTACCACCTCAGACATCCCACCTAATCGTGGCAACGAGCTCAGTTTTCATGCTAAGATCTTGCTCGGGGAATGAACAGGCACTCACTCGGTGGGTGTGACGGTGCTGTACTTCAGCTAAGCCAAGCTGCGTGCATCGTGCAACGCTGGTTTTCAGCTAGAGCGCATGTGGAGCACAATTCCTGCTATCACAGCACCACCGACAGCCACCACTACTACGACCATCCGGTGGCTCTCTGATCCACGTTGGGTTGTGGCCCTGGGATGGACAGGGTGCTAGCGGCGTTGACGGCGGTGTCTCAACATGTTCTCGTGGCAGCGTAGGTCTTGACTGGCCCGGGTCCTGATTGAACAGGCTGGCTAATCCACAGAGAATGGGCATTTACTCTAGTGCTGATGTCACAACGGCGGGCTTCTAGAATATTCGACTCAGGAGGTTTGATAGATGAGGCCTAAGTTTGTAAAAACACACAGTGCCACACTTTCACACACCACGCACATATACGCCCACATACTTAGATTAAAACACTGGTTTCTGTATTGCCGTCGTAATGTTGATGAGAGGGGAATAAAAACAGGACAGTCTGTTTTGATGCCATAACACTGAGGGTGGGCTGAAGAGCTTCCCTGGTTTAAAAAAATGCGTTGTGGGTTGGTGGGAGACAAGTGCTGCCGATGGAGCTGTTTTGAGACTGTTTTAACTGTTTTGAAACTGCTGACGGATGTTTTGAGACTGTTTGAACTGGGGTCAGTGGCATGAGTTAAAATCTTTGCAAGATGACATTTAGATGTGGCTCCGCCCACTCGGGATCAGGTGACGGGGTCAAAAGTTCAAATATCATAAAACTGCCCATCACACTATCCCATCCGAAACCGTTGTGTGGAACTCAAACAAATTTGGCATGTAGGTTACCCATATAATTTTCGATTGCGCGACAACATAACGGGAGTTACGTATATGATTTTGGAGTGCAAGAGATTTCCATTTGTCCCATCGGTTGGTTGAGCGGGGTGGGGGTTGGTGGGGTGGGGTGGGGGGGGGAGGCGTTCAAGGCAAATTGGTGAACGTGGGGGAATTGCGATGATGCGTCATTGATAGAGCAATCTAGTAATCACCTGAAACGTATCGGCATACTAACCCATGCTACAGTTAGATAAGCTCAATATAATTGAGCAATCGTGCCTTTAGCATTAGCTGTTTGACTTCAGTAGCGCCGAAAGCGTACATTAATCTAAAGTAGGTCTTCAGGTTTGGTTTGATCTTTTGTGGAGAGACTGAATTAATTAATAATTAATCCGTAATCAGCATTGAAGTAATAAATATGCAATGACTATCAACTGACATTAGACCAGGTTTTCCGCTGCATGACGAAGACCATTACGTCGAAAGCGCCCCAGCAATTGACAGCGTAAGTTTTAATTATATATAGAATAATAATCTTGTATTAATTGTTCTTATTTTCAGTTTCTAAATTATTTAAATATATGTATATCGCTCTAGCTAATATTTGGTGTTTAGCTTTTTTTATTTTTTCTGACTAAACTTGGCATAATCTGTAGAAATTTGATCAAGTTCTAAAATGGCAAAGAATTTCAATGGCCCAGTGGGTAAAGGACGCAAATCTGGCAACCCAGCGTCCAACCTTTTGTCAACCAAAAGTGCTCCTAACCAGTCTGTATGGACCTTCAAAGACTGGCTAAGATGTACTTCCATGTGTTGAAACGCTTGCATTACTCTGGTCTTTTCCTAGAGCATTTGGCCTCAGACTCTATCCCGAAATCCCTCAGCATAAGAATAGAGGAGATTAACCCGTTTTTCTGCCCTGCCTTACAAGATAAAGAATCTTTGAAATCGACCAACATGATAAAACAAATTGGGCCCATAGCTGCTTAGAAAAAATAATCATACATTATGAAAGCAAATTGGACAAATTAAAGGCAGATGTAAAGATAGCCGAATGTAATGGAATTCTTGATCTCTGCCGAGCCAAAGGCATAACACTGAAATGCGGAAAGCAAAATTCTGAAAATAAATTGGCCACAACGACAATCACAAACCTTTGGAAATTTTTGACAGAATTAGTTAGTGATGAGCAAAATAGAGCGATCTCTGTTTCAACACCAGCGGCCACACCGAGTTCAGGTTCACATTCAACAGCGAACAACGCACGACAACGGTCACCAAACACCTTCACACCTTCGCCTATCACTTGGTGTTGATGATGTAACAGACTCATGGCTGAGACTCCTAAAGACCATTTCTCCTCCAGTGCGCCATTGTCGGGTTGTTACTCACTGTTCCCCTAATCCACCACCTAGCAACTGTTCGTCACCTCTTCCTCTATCTTCTTCTCATCATGCTCTGACACCATCGTCTTCTCTTCCTCCTGCTCTCTCAAATTACGCACGTAATTCACCTTTCCAGTTTATCTATCGACCATCTGATGTTATATAACGTCATAATTATCTAAGTAACGTATATGCTGATGTCATAATCATGACGTCATGAACGATTCGAAATAGTCCGTCTTCAACGCTTAATATTCCGACATATTGTGCGAATTATATGTCTTTACCATTTAATATACGTTCTGTTGAATATTTTGAAACTAATTTGACTGGGCGCTGTTGCTGCCTCAGGCAGCAACAGCGCCCAGGAAAATTAGTATCAAAATATTTAACAACATACCTGTATAGTTTTCTGGAAATTGATAGTTATGGAGTTCAGGGATCGATCGATCCCAACACAAGCGAGGTGCGGGTGAAGATTAGCTAGTGATGGGTGGGGCATAGGTAAACTGGAAAGGTACATTACGCACTTAGCTGCCACATCGAGTTCAGCACCGTATGAATGTACACATCTCTAACGTGAAATTTAAGGGGACACGCTCCGGGCTTACTCACCTCCTAACTACCAGCCAGTGGGAGAAATACGCATGTGTAACTTATGCGGGGGTGGGGTGGCGGGGTGGGTGAGGATGGGGAGGGGGGGGCGGGCGGGTGGGGTCGAAACACAGAAGGTCGGCCTCGAGGTGTACTCCAGGGAGAGACACGAGAGGTCCCAAATGTCATTACCGAAGTCGTTAGTCGGACTTCAGAAGTCAAAAGTGGGAAATCGGAAGTCAAAAGTCCCCTCACGGAGTTCGTAGCTAATTATGTTAAGCAGTTGCTGCCTGAGATGCGTGTGTGTCTGGGCACGGCAGATGAGTAGGTGGTGCTTTGGACTTCGGGAGGTGGGGAGGGGGGATAACAAAGGGAGCTCGGATTTTCTGCTAAAAACAGTCAGTCATTCGTTCTCTTTTAACTTTCACCTGGGTTCAATATCGTCACGGGCCACCACACCTATCAGAATTGTGGTATGGTAGGTGTCATTGAGTGTGTGCCAAACTGCCAGTGTCAACAGGTTTTATCCTAATATGAAGAAAATTAATCTAATGTACCTCCAGCTTTTTCATTTACGCGTATTGGGCCCAATGTGGAAAGATATTACAGTTGTGGCACGTTTTGTCATACTTAGGGCTATTGACTTCAAATTTGGTAAGTGAGTACCTCTGGGCAAAAGCTACCATCCACGTTGGTCAGTCTGATCTACTTTCTGGATATAGGTGGCTAATAGAACTTGATGTGGTATATTCGATAACTTCATCACAAATTGGCATTATGAATCCAGAAAGTTGTGTAATAATGATATCAGACAGATTATGAATCCAGAAACTTGTTTAATAATGATATCAGACAGATTATGAATCCAGAAAGTTGTGTAATAATGATATCAGACAGATTATGAATCCAGAAAGTTGTGTAATAATGATATCAGACAGATTATGAACCAAGAAACTTGTGTAATAATGATATCAGACAGATTATGAATCCAGAAACTTGTGTAATAATGATATCAGACATATTATGAATCCAGAAACGTGTGTAATAATGATATCAGACACATTATGAATCAAGAAACGTGTGTAATAATGATATCAGACAGATTATAAATCCAGAAAGTTGTGTAGTAATGATATCGGACAGATTATAAATCCAGAAAGTTGTGTAATAATGATATCAGACAGATTATGAATCAAGAAAGTTGTGTAATAATGATATCAGACAGATTATGAATCAAGAAAGTTGTGTAATAATGATATCAGACAGATTATGAATCAAGAAAGTTGTGCGATAATGATATCAGACAAATTATGAATCCAGAAACGTATGTAATAACAAAGTCGAACATGTGCATAGATTACAATTCTTACTTCGGAATACTTCCTATTCCTGGATTATAATCAGTTTCAAATTGAAAGAAATTAAACCACAGACGGCTTATATCAAGGAAATGCGCAGCAGTATTAACTCACGTAATTATTTTAATATGCTTATTTATTTCATATGTTTCTTCATATGTAAGAATGATAGATTGTACAAGGTCTGGATAACGACAAGATGCAATGTATAATCAAAGACAACATATAGGCCACGGAGGATATTAGGCCTATCATAAAGTGAAACTGGCCTCTAGCACGGATTAGCAGGCATTTGATACACCGTAAAAATATGTAATATGTTTATTTACATACATGTATCAACAACTTATTTTAATGGGCGGGCCATAGCTAAGCCTCTTCCATTAGTATCACATATATTTTATTAAGGACGTATTGCTTTATAGACCCCTTATCAAACGGTTGTGTTGGACATACGCTCAGGCTAGTATGAACAGATATGTAATGTTGATCAAAGTTGATCCGGCAGTTCTTACAAGTAGACTTGGTATAATGGACCTTCCCAAGTTTATCCATCCGTGATATGGCGTCATAATCAACTATGTGACGTGTAGGACGACGTCATAATCATGACGTCATGAGTGATTCGATATAGTCCGTCTTTAACACTTAATAGTCCGACACGTTGCGTGAATTGTATGGTTTTACCAATTAACAAAAATTATGTTGAATATTTTGAAACTAATTTGACAGGGCGGTGTTGCATAGGCAGCAACAACACCCAGTCAAATTACTCTCAAAATGTTAACGGCTAACGTGTATAGTTTCCTGGAAATTGATAGTCAGGGCATTCGGTGATCGATCGATCCCAACACGATCGAGGTAGGGGTGCGGCTTATCTAGAGATGGGCCTGGCATAGTTAAAACTAGAAATTTCCATTATGTGGTCTGCTTTATGTACCTTCCTTTTTTGCACACCAACTGCACAAAGTCATTCCTTACTGAACTAGCCGCCAGACAATATACTACCGGATTAAAGGCATTGTTACTACCATTAACGAACAATAAAAGTAAGAATAAATTATCTTGATACGGTCCATGATTGGGTAGATACTGGTAGACGGTCACATAGATGTTGAGTGGGAACCAGGCAATGTAAAACATGACAATGACAATCACCAGCGCACGAATATCTGTGTTTTTCTTGTCTTGTTGAAGTTCAGAAGAGTTTGTCGTCCTTGCAACTCCGACATATTTCATGAGATGAAGCAGGGGAATTGATATTCCAGGTACACACGTGTTGACCACCAGAAATGCTATGTTTTTAAGTTTCACCAAGTTCCCAGTGTACTCACATGAAACTGAGCTTACGCCGTTATAGTTCGCGTCTACTAAGTTAAACGAGAACAGGAACGGGCTCCATGCCACTATCTCAACAAACATTATTAGGAGACACCAGTTCCGGACAAAGCTACTGGTCACTCGTACACGAGCTTTTAGCGGAAAGCACAGTTGATAAAATCTCAGAGTAGCGAATAATACTAAATAGTAAGGACTAGCTGAATTCGATGCGCTGATTAGGTACTGTACTATTTTACAGACCACCCAGGTACCCTTGGGCAGTATGTAGATGGGAAACACAAACCCGGCCAAGCTAGCCATAGACATGCAAACAAGAAAATCCGTATTTGCCAAGAATAACACAAGCATGAATACAGGAGACCTGTATTTCTTTGTAGCAACTAAATAATAGATAAGAGTTCCGTTCAACAACATACCAATAATCATCCATGCAGTTGCTAGTTCATGGATAAGTATACTCGGGATGTCACTATGTGTGCTTAAATACACAGATTGATATGAATGTGCAGGACTATAACTACGCAACACGATACTTGATTCGTTAAGATGTTCCATTCTCTTACAACTGCATACTCAATGTTGTAAATTTACTGTTATTTGTTTATTAGAATTGTTGCCAATGGTTTCACGCCTTTAATGGATACATTTTGTTGAGAAAATTCAAAATATTTGCTTATTGAATGTCCATTTGCAGCCCAAGAGAAGACTGTTTTTGAATATTTAACACTGGAATGACTGGTTCGACAACCGAGACAGTCATTACAGTGAAGGATTTTCAAAAAACAGTCGTCTCTTGACCTGCAACTGGAACTTCCTTAAGGTATGTTGTAGACACAGGGTTTTCCGGAATTCGTCATGAAAGGGTTAACACAAACATAGGATTAGCTAAGACAACCCACTGGTACTGCTGAATTTAGTGCTTGAGAGCACTCGACTAGCATTGCAGATCGTATCGGCGGATATGTTTACTCAATACTAGATGATATCGATATGAGACACTATATACATCATGAAAAAGTTATTATAAGTAACAATTCACAAAGGTATGCAGAGATTAAGACAGCATACTCAGTAACAATGGCCCTGATCAATATATTGTGATATGTCTCAAATATACATCAGATGTAGCAGATGATGATCATCATAGGAATTATATCAAAGATATGTTATCTTAGAAGAGGAATCGATGCCAGTAGATGAACTAAGATATAATTAAGGGAATGGATGGATCCGGTCTGTCACTCAAGTAGCTGACGTCGGAATTATGTATATTTCGTGTCAGTTGACGTCACAGTCAAAATGACGTAGCTCCGTAATAGCAATAGATTAGTCCGTCAAGAATGTGTTCGAACAGTTTGGTTTTGATGAATTTACAATTTAGTAACTTTCTGTTGAATATTTTGAAACTAATTTGAGTGATCCGATTTGGCTCAAGTTTGAACACAAGAAAAGATCTTTGCATCAAAAAAAGATCGCCAGACTTTGGTCGTGATCTGAATAAAAAAACCCGGGTGTCATCTAATTAAACTCCGGATCTTCTATAGATATCTCGGCGACTACTTGTTCGATATGGCCCACATTTTAACACAAGTTACTGGTTTGTCTGTACAATAGAATTCCACAACTTCGGACGTGATCTGGTGTGCATGGCGGTGTGGTTAGTTTTCTCCAATTACTCTTGTTAATAATATTATCTTCCATATTATACATTATTATATATTCTCCTATCCTATGTCGGGCCCATCAATTTATGGACCACACTTTAGGTCGGCTGCCAATGAATATTTTAAATATTTATCAAATATTCCATGAACGAACATTGACATTGAAGATGACACAATGTATTGAAGGAATGCGACTAAACTTGCGACTATCCATGGTCGAGAGAGATACACAAAGCATTGAAAGTACTATGGTATTCTCTGAAAATTAAAAAAATAATATATTCTGGCCAAAATGACAGAACGATTGCCAGCGATCATGAGATGTAGCGACTGCAGTAAGCCGTCTGTCGTGTGTCTATGGACATATGATTGGCAATTTGAAGGTCGAAGCGAAAGACAGATGGTCATACACTATAGGAAATAGCTTTCGGGCCTACACAATGAAGTGGTCCACTTCTAGCTACCCTGCGCCATTTCTACCTATGAACTGTGGCATATATTGAAATTAATATGACTGGGGCTGTTGCTGCCTTACGACCACCTGCGTTAAAGAACCATCATCTTGCACCACCCAACTCACATGACCACGATCTAGAGAGATTTCACTGAACGGTTACTGCTACTAAGAACATCAATGGATACCATCGGCTCAGAGGGTTGGTAGGCAAGGGTACTGTCTGTAAGTCCGCCTGCCCGTCCGTCCGTCCGTCTGGCTCTTCATTAATGTCAAACAAGAGCTCTGTGTGCCTGTCACTGACGATGCACTGGCACAAGGATATAGCTCCATCAATCATCAGGACTGTAATTAAGTTTTCGCCACTAACGGGGTTAGAACCACGGCAGTTCTATGAAACCATCACACTAGCGTTTGGGAGCCGAGAACTACTCGACCACACTACCATCCAAGATATTTTATCTCGATGTGCTCCATCCCTCTATGGCACTAGGCACTCATCTGTATCTTTCATTAATATCAAGTTCCTTGAACCATGCCATTGACGGGACTACACGACGCATTGGCACTACGATATAACACGGCCAATTATCTGGAATGTAATTTATACCGTTTCAGTTCTCGACACAAGGGGCGGACAAACCCAAGCAGTTCTGCGAGACCATCCGCGTAGCATTTGGAGCCAAGCACTCTTCCAGCAGACCACCATTATGTCTCCTTGCCAACCCGCCCACCCACCACCCATCCTCCCGCCTACCCGCCCGCCTGCCCGCCCGCCCGTGGTTCAAATTTTAACACAACTGTCAAGTCTTGAGCTGAATAAGAGAAAGATTCTAGATTCTTAATCTGGATCAAATTCTGTGTTCGAAATCTACTATTCTGCTGCTTTTTTTAATGTCAAGTCGATTGATCCGTTTGTTTTGTATTCGTGGGAACATTGAGTCTAGAACTGTTGATCCAAACAATCTTTTGACCAGATACTTTCATTGTTAGCAAATCTTACAATAAGATGGATGAAATAGGCAAATTGGTATGTACTGTAACGAACAACAAAGACTGCATGGACAAATTCCAGCCGAAACTTGTTGAAGATTCGTCCAGTAGAAAGCTATCACGACAGACAGTAACACAGATGGACATTTTTTTCATAGCGTCTCTTAATATCAAATAGCTGGGGTGGAATAGGACATCTTATCATCAATCAGTATTTGAAATTTGACCAGTGCGTGAAGTTTTATAAAGATTGTTGCGCGCATGTTCCCAGGCCAGTTAGGCCTGTAATTTGCCTGTTTCTGTTCAGATACATCCATGTCAAGGATACTACCCATCTCCACCTTGCGTTATGTATGATACTTAATCTAAGATATTGATTACTGATGACTGTCTTGTGAGTCTCTTAAAGAACTATTTTCACTGGACTAAGTGACCAATAAAGTGACAATAAAATACTAGTAGACGGTGAGACGGGAGTAAATTACAAAGGTTCTGAGTTTTCCTTGAAATCAGAGTTATTTAATAAAGCTTCATTAAGTATGTTCAATGTATGACCATTAAGGAACTGTGGCCATTCGTCAAGAAATCGAAGATAATAAATCAGAACTGTTTCCTGTGAAAAAGATGTAGTGTATTGGTTTTGTTTGCATTCTTTCTTTGTGAGGCAGTTTTAAACGAATGGCGGTGTAAGTCTCTGATAAATTGAGCATATTATTGTGGTACCAGGGCACTTTAGGGTACACCACATGACAGCACTAATGATGATTGATTTGTGTTTGGTGAGCGTTCAAATCCGGAACATTTAAACCTCGACATTTGCCTGTTTGGCCAGTGTCATTGTACTGGACACTCTCTCTGTGTTATTTCTCTGGTGTTGCTAGGGTTGTTGATTATAGGTTGCGGCATTGAGTGTTAATGAGATGAAAGTCTCCCTCATACATCCTCTATATTCGCTAATATCTGGGAATCACTACTGGCACTGATATGAATAACATGAAGGCCAATATACGTGTATGTGAAAATGCGTGTATTTCTATTGAAATCTCTATTATAATGCAGTGTACTGGTACCAGGGGTGGATCTGCGAATCTTTTCAGAGAATGGACCCTGAAGGGGATATGGGGCATATGGTAGCAACAGCAAAGTAGTTTCAAAATAGTCAACAGAATGCTTAGTAAATTGTGAATTCATGAAAGACAAAGAAAATTTTGTGATGGATTTTTCGAGTTTCGTGACGGAACTGTGTCATTATGATTCAGTTAACATTATGACGTCAGATACTTGAGTGGCAGATCGGATCCCTCAATTCCTTGAATAAGTCCATTATATTTTTTAATGTTCTCCCCTCTACTAATGATCTGCTGAAAATACTATAGCCATTAAGTATTGAACTCTGACCTTGCGCCTGGCAGCGAAGTGTAGCGTAAATCGACGAGAGTAAAGATTAATAGTGTAGAAATTACATCATAGAGCACAATCTGAACCAGTCCGAGTTATTTATTGGTGAGTTAATCATTTGTTGCATGTCGTTTGGAAAGAATTAATCATCTGGCAATGCCATAGAGAGAATCACTGTTTGTAGACAGGCAGTCAGTGGGTCGGTCGCTGGGATGGTCGGTCAGTGTCGGTTTATGTGTCAGTTGGTGGGTCATCCGGTGTGTTGGCTGGTGGTTTGGTCGGTCAGTCGATCTGTCGGCTATAACAGTGAACGGGGAATAGCCACTTTCACACTGTCTCTTAATGTCATTGCCAACCTCATAAATATTTACTCTGGGTTTTCTATGTTTAGTCGAACCATGCCACCTATTTTATAGTTTATTATTATAACAAATCCATATCAGTCTGTAGATTGCATTCTTAAATATGGCTGGATTTGAACGGTTAGTGGTTAACATTCACCCCCACCGGAAAGATGTCAACTCTAAGTTCTGGGTTCGATTCCACAGTCTGGGGTGTGCGAATGTGTAAAACTATGTGCTTTCAGTTTCTAGAGTCGAGATCAGCAGAGTGCCTACATCTTGGTGTATGTCCAGACAATATTTTGTTTTCTATGCCCTATACATGATGGTGATAATGACTGGGCACTGATTATATATCCACCTACCAGCTGTCGTCTACTCAGTCAACATGATTTCGAGACTGTGCCATATATTCACATCCATTCCATGACATGTGAGTATGTGTAAAATCATATACAATCTTGTTCTATAGAAGTGAGCGTGAAACTTTTCCGCATCATATTTAATAGCACACGTCACATTAAGCGACATAGCTCACTATATGCTGCGTCAGCTATAGGGAATAGCCATCTAAGAAATGAACCAATTCCAGATAAAGAACGCTCTAGAACATTTTTGCAAATCATGGTTTTCTCATAAATCATAATAGTGGTCAAATAAGGATAAGCAGCATCGTTAAGTAATAATGGCACGTGTGTTCTGTGATTGACCAATATATGATAATAGTTGTGGGTGGTGGTAGAAGACTGGTGTTTCATTAAAGAAACACCAGCCGTCATCGCTGTCAGCAATACTACCGGTCCTTGAAATTATATGAAATCGACATGAGAGGATTGACATATAACCATCGCGCATACTTTAAGCCGTGCGATCCTTTATATGGATGCTTGTCAAGAACACATTCACCTCGCGCGAGTGGTCACTATAAATGGTCAGTTTTACAGGCTACACTGACCATCAAAGTCTTAACCGTCATCTTGTTAATCAGTAAGCTACTATCAAGAGGATTTTCTTAGAATCCACAGTCAATCTCCCTCTAAACAGCGTACCTTACTACATGTATATAATGAGCTTAATGCAATATATGGGAGATCTTAAAACATGTGATTTTCGTATAGAGCCAAACATTATATAAGATGGTCTCATAAAAGTTGTTTTACACCAACCGACCAACACACGCCTGAATTGTGCACTGGGCCCCAGCACGGCGGTACCAGTACATCGACAGTGCACAGATCTCATGGGAGGAATATATGTGTCCATTTTGTCAATGTTGTTGCGGAAAGGTGTTGCAGCTAAAGCACTTACAGAATTAACACCGGGTAACAGTACACGTGCGTGTCTGCATGCGTGCGTGAATTCGTGCCGTTCGCGTGTGTGCGTGCGTATTCTAAATCGGCGTTCAGTACATGAGTACCCTATCGATCGTCAATTTATCTCAATTACTTCTGTATTGAGAAGATAACTTTAACATGGGTAATGCTGTTATCGGATCTTCATTGTCTAAGTGGGAGTGGATTTACTTAACTGGACTGACAGATATTGACGATAATAAAATTAATGTGTACTTAATGGATGTTTACCGTTCGACTCACATATCACAGACTTGTATTCATGGATTTGACGACTACATCTCCAATTTCCAGGACAACTTGAAACTAAGGACACAAACTGATGGATTTGAGAGTATTCGAGATCGCCACTGAAAGACGTATTATGACACTTGCTCAAAGAGTACACATTCCAGCCATATTACAAATTACTGCCGCAACCTCCTGTACCCGAAACATTATAATGTATATATTACGCGTAATTTTTACCGTTATTACAGTCCTTGAATTTAGCATATTTAGTTTTCCTCTATGGCCACGTGTAACCTGTAGCCTTTAAAAGAACTGTGTTTGACATTTCTATGAGCGAATTGCCAATACTGCGCTATGTTTAGGCATTGCCTACTTCTATCCAGCGGGTTATTTGACCGCGAGACAACATCTATTTCCTGTCTACCCGGAATGCGTAACCAAGTCAATAATAAAGCTGGTCGCCAGCCTGTCTGTCCACAAACACACACACTTAATGCGTTAACACTCAATCCGGGCAAAAATGGCTTTTGCAATCTTAGGAAATGTCCATTTGCACACCAAAAGAAGACTATTTTTGAAAGTTTATCAATACCCGAGCCAGCCACTCCAGTGATAAATAAAATAATATATCCTTCTTTTAGCCTGCAATGGACATTTTCTATGAAAATTTGTTTTTTTCTTGGACAAATTTGAGTGTTAAATGGTTAAGGTTGCGACTAATAAAATTATAGATAATTTGCTCTTGTTGCCAATATTTGCTTTCTGCTTATGCCAGGAAGTCAATCAGACAATTCAAACTTGCAATAATTCTGTACAGACGACAAGAATCGTTCTTATTGGCTATTTATACTGAGAAAGACGCCATGGCGATGTTGAGCATGACTCGGTGCTCCAACATTTATTGTCTACGCGGCTGCTCCCATCATCGTTGTCGTTGTCGTTGAAGTAGTAGTAGTAGTAGTAGTAGTAGTAGTAGTAGTAGTAGTAGTAGTAGTTGTGATATTATACGACTCTATACGATACGACACGACAGCGTGCGTCATCTTAACAAATTGTACACTGTGAAGGCAAATGCTTTTGATTTTATCCGATTCTGTCGCAACACATGAGGTCGTAGGAAATCGCGTGTTGTAGGGAATTTGTCAACATGTTAAAAAATTTGCTGACGTATTACTGAATATTGTCGTAGCGCAGACACTTGTGTCACGTGACTAGTGGCCTTGGAGACTACTAGAAAATTGTAATGTCCGCGTATGCGTCAAGCAAACTTCATCAAACAAAATGGCACATTCAAGTGTGACGAGGAGCACCATGACAGGGTGATAGAGTTGTGGCGTGAGAGCCAATGTCTCTACGATGTCAATTAGCAGAAGCAACAGTAGCAGTAGCCGTATTAGCAGTAGCAGTAGCCATATTAGCAGTAGCCGTAGTAGCAGTAGCAGAGGCCATATTAGCAGTAACAGTAGCAGTAGCCATATTAGCGGTAGCAGTAGCCATATTAGCAGTAGCAGTAGCCATATTAGCAGTAGCAGTAGCCATATTAGCAGTAGTAGCAGTAACCGTATCAATATCAGTGTCAGTATCAGCAGCAGCAGCAGCAGCAGCAGCAGCAGCAGCAGCAGCAGCAGTAGTAGTAGTAGTAGTGGTGGTGGTGGTGGTGGTGGTGGTGGTAGTTGTGGCGACGGCGGCGGCGGTGGTAGTAGTAGTAGTAGTAGTAGTAGTAGTAGTAGTAGTAGTAGTAGTAGTAGTAGTAGTAGTAGTAGTAGTAGTCCTTTAAAACATATCTCTTCCTAAAACGGTTGGAGAATTTTAATAATATTTAGCTTGAACGACCTTATGCTGATAAATTCAAGAACTTCTATTCAGAATTTAGATTGTTCGACCATATTTGATTTTCCGAAAATATCCTGCAATCCATTAAATGGATGCTAATCGCATCTCAAATGTGATACTGCACCAATAGATTATGGTTTATAGATTTCATTTCATTCATATCTTGTCACATTCCCGTTTCTGTATCACAATTATCTGTTTTGTAATATCGCGTAAATGGTGAACGGTGATCGCCACCATTTTGTCTCCTCAAGCGAAGCGTGTGATGTCATGTAAGTGTCAATGCATTAGATTCTTTATTATGTAACACTCATTTCGTTTAATATTCTGAAACTAATTTGAACTTCCAGTCAAATTAGTTTCAAAATATTCAACAGCGTACCTGTATGAATGCTTTTATACCACATTGCCAAACTATAGCTGGAACCTCTATGACTGAGCATATATCGCGAGGCAGACGCGCTAGACTGTTTCTGGTCGGTTGTAAAGTAAATCATGACAGCCATCATAGGCTGTAGATATGTAGCAACATTTAGCTACTAAAGCCTGAATATCTTTCTATAGCGGTATGATAAAAAGCTTAAAACTACCTGAATAGTTTATGAATGGCTTATTAGATCACCTGAATAGCTATCAAGAGTTCAGATTAGTTATCCTTTAAATTAAAGGCTGCTCATCCTTAAGCAATGGTACAGTCTCAACGAAACTAAACTTGCGGGGAACGACCCTAGTGTCATAGACAGCAACACATGTTACTAAAGATTTTATTTATCAATTTATTTGGCGGTAGTCTTGACTTTCCAGATATCTCCATGAAATCTTTAAAATATTACTCCTAAAATGCCAAGTCACTATTTGTACTTTTAAAACTTAAATTTCCATTTATTGCCAGAACCGTTGATTTCTGATAAGAACTCTACTGGTCTCTACGTCTAGAGAAGCGGCCGTCTAATATACCATGGTCAAGACGCCTGCTTATCCAGGGCCGGATCCAAAACCTTTTCTGTGACTCTCTTTGCTCCCTTCCTCGAACAATCAGCAAAACAGAAAGAGCAAGGACTTCATTCATACTGCTATGAGAATCAAACACTATCTTTCCCGCAAAGCCAAGGAAATCGTAGCGTGTGAGCGGTGCCGTCTTACGACGCCTGTACGCTGTGTATTCCTGCGATTATGGGCGTTTATAGTAGGAAGTCTTATCCAAGCGTAGCGTAGGAGATCATAGCAAATCGTAGAAAAATCGCACCGGTGATGTCAGATTTAGTAGTAGAGCACGATTTGGGTCATATAGAGTTCTAGGATACTGGAAAGTTAGTGATTGTCGGATATGGAAGATTTGTCACAGAATGATGATTTGGTTTATCCCTAGCAATCTGTGATGATAGAGCTGAAATTGTTAGATGAAAACTGGCAAGGGACTAACATGCAACGGTGATCACGTGACTAAACGTGCCATTGTGAGCTGGAAGTGAATAATGTTGAGGTTGATGAAGAGAATAAATTTGGCAATCATGAAAGATTAGAATCGAGTTTACCCTGTAATAGGCTTCTAACTGCTGGACAGGTAATAACTATGGGGAGGGCATGAACATCGAAATGGATAAACGGACGTACTGGGTTATCTGCATGGCGAGATCGAACTGAAGGCTGAACAACGAATGCAAATGTGTTATTGACAACTATACCGTGGAGGGTGGACATAAACAAACCAGCCAAGTGACGAGGTTAACGCGAGTAAAAACATATCAATGGCTCGTACCTTGAAGTTTTCCTCAGACCATTACTTTGCTTGCCCAGTCACAACGATGGAGCGTGACCACGTGACACATTATAATAGGTCCAGGGGCGTTTCCCACGACCACAGATTCTGAACAGTCCCAATTGTTTCTAGTAAAACTAATTTGAGTAGGTAGAATCAATTTAGTTTCAAAATATTAAAGAACTTACCTGTATAGATAATTTGAGATTTTGAAATTATGGGAATTCAGATTTCAAATTTTCAAATCCATTCCAAAACGCGTACAATGGTGGCTGAGCTTAGCTAGAAATGGGCGTGGCAAAGTTAGAAATGTTTCACTCTATTGCATTAGATAGCATGTCTCGGACCATACAGCAGGGAAACGGACCATACACCGGGCCATAAAACCTCATCAAGAATTCTTGTGGAATATTGAATCTACATTTGCTTAGCCGGGAGCGCTGTCTTACTACTGCCTAGAGATTTAACCTAAATCACATCGTGGCATTCCTCATCTAAGAAACAGAAACAAAAAACAACAAATTGCTATTTTGTTAGGAAGGAGACAATTACGAATCCAGACAGCAGTGTGTTTTCATATCACTTGCCTAATCTATTATCCTCTCCATGCAATGTCTCCAGACATATGATGTAATAGTATGACTGTCGCTCTGGGAGTTGATATTCTGAGCAATCCTCAAGTGATCGCCTAATTAATAACAGGCTAACAATAGTTCTGACAATCCTCTTCATTATGTCATATTTTGGTATGCTGTTTATCCGCATCGTTTATTACCTCCCTTCATTACCAAGTCAGAATTCATGATCGTCATCAGAGGTAATTGTGATGTCGGATAAATTTACAACACACCAGCAAAAAATTGAAAAAATCTATGACCTAATATACTCAGAGGACTAAGTGCAGAACCACGTGGAATTTTCACAATACATGTATCTCAATGGGAAAATGTTAAATGTCGGATTTTAATCTCTCCAAATACTCCAATCAATAAGGAATTATTGCCGACAGTAGTAGTATAGACGTGCGGTAGGCGCACACGGTGACTGGCTTAGAGGTCTGTGACATCATCTCATTAGCATATTAGGCCAATTTATAACCATATATGGATGTATGAATGGGCGATAAGCCAATCAGAGTGTGCGCCTACCACGTGACTGTTGTTGATATTTTAGGGTGGGACCACCACCACCCCCCCCCCTCCCCACCATAGCCTGTACCATCCCCACCCCCTAAAAAGTTGCGTTTACGGGTTGCTACGGCCTACCGTTGTTATGGGTAAAGTTTCCATTCATAAAATTCAATCAATAACTGAAACATAAGAACATGAAATGGTATGAACTGTAAGATGTTGAGGGTTAAAACCTTATTAACTATAAGGAGTTTTGTGAAAAGACATGAACTTTTATCCATTAACATTCCTTGTGTAACTTACACCACACATTCAAAAATGTGAGGCGCACATTATGATTGGCTAAGAGAAGTAAGTGCAGAAGATATGATTGATCACCTAAAACCCCCAATGACTCATATCCTAAATACGGTAAGCACACAGAATGATTGGCTAAGAAGAATTGATGAGAAAGTTATGATTGATCACTTAAACAACCCAATGACTCATAGCCTAAATGTGGTAAGCGCACAGAATGATTGGCTAAGAGGAATTGGCGGGAAAGTTAGGCTTGATCACCTAAAGACCTTATGATTCATAGCCTAAATGCGGTAAGCGCCCAAAAAGATTGCCTAGGAGGAATAGGCGGGAAAGTTATGATTGATCACCCAAAAACTCTATGACTCATAAGCCAAATGCGGTAAGTGCCCAGAATGATTGGCTGAGTAAAACGAGCGGGAAAGATATGCTCGAGGACCACGTTATGTAGTGTTGGCATGTGTTATGTACCAAAAGTATAAGAGGTGTAAAATTCACCAAAAGCAGTTAACTCGAAATATTTAGATATTTTAACGTAATAACTTTTTTCAATGGATACTTCTTACTTTGTTAGATGAGATTACAAACCCGATTTGCCAGAATTGCTATGGATGTGAACATGTTGGCCTAGTCAGTGTGAGCATTCATGCTGTGGTATAACTTATAACTTCACACCGATTGCCTTTATACAGGAATATAGAGAGACCGTGATTGATAGCTTATCACCAGATACATTTTCTTCTAACCCAGGATCTGTTTCGCCAGAGTGATGCACTTTTTAAATGGTGTAAAACACACACGTTAACTGAAGCTATTCAAGAGACATATAAAATCCGTGAAACTGCTTTATAAAATTATATTGATTATTATTATTATATTGATTGCATTGATTATTATTATTATTACTATTATTATTATTATTATTATTATTATTATTATTATTATTATTACTATATTGATTGTATTGATTTGTATTGATTATTATTATTATATTGGCTCTGTATTGGCTTTTTGATGCATTGCTAGGTATCTGTTTTTGATGTATTACTGATTATAATCTGTCATTTTCGAATATTAAAACAAGTATATATCTGTAGATTGAGTTATTATCTGTTTATTCTGAGAAAGAGCTTTATTGGAGAAGAAGCATAAGATATATACGCAATGACACAATTCGTTCATCCTGCAAATATAATACTTGCTAGTTCAACTCAGTCAGGGAAGACAGAATTAGTTAATCAACTAATCAGTAAAAAAAGCCCACTGCTTATTTCATCCCTGACCTGAGCGCGTTATTTGGTGTTATGGCACTTGGCAAGATGGTTATAACCCACTTCAGAACGATGTTGAATTTCAAGAGGGGTTTAACCTTGCTCTTGATGGAGTAACCCACATCCTTATTGTTATTGATGATTTAATAGAAATTGTTGATGAACGAGTTAAAAACCTTTCGCGAAACGTTCAAACCATGAAAACTGCAGTGTCATTCATATTGTTCAGAATCTATTTCATAAAGGGAGAGAACATAGGGGCATATCGATCAACTGCCATTATCTCGTCCTCTTTAAGAATCCCTGTGATGCCTCAAGCATAAGCGTTCTTGTACATCAGATGTTCCAAGGAAATGGTAGATTTTTACAAGAAGTTTATAAGGAAGCCTTTCTCATTTCTAGTTATAGACTTGACACAGAACACCCCTGATGATTTAAGGTTGAGAAGTAAGATCTTACCACATGAAACTTGTATTGTTTACAGACAGAGGAAGAAGATAAAGAAGAATTGCTAGAAAAACTGTGATGAAATATAGACCTATTTTACAAAGACTAGCAAAGTCCTCTCCATCTGTTAGGAGAATAATGATAAGAAAAGCTGATAAAGTGTTAATTACAGCCATTTGTGAGTATTGTTTGAACGTGCTACATGGTAACATTAAACTTTCAAGCAATGGTCATAAAAGGTTGGCAAAATATAAGACAGACCTGCGCCACCTAAGTAATAAACAAATTGGTCTGCAAAACAAACGGAAAATTTTACCAAAAGGTGGATTCCTAGGTAGTCTTTTAGCTGCAATCATACCAACAGTCAGGAAAATCTTAGGATTGGGTTGAAATGGAGTCAGCACAGAAGATGGCCGTTGTTCCTTATGAACTGATGGAAAATTTACATACAGAGTCAAAAATAAATCTGATGAATAGTAACCCATATTTACGCAAGGCAATGAGCTTAGATGATGAAATCAGAAGAATTCTCGCTAGAAGTGATATCCATCCATCTTCAAAAGCTGATCTTTACTCTCAAGCACTTCAGAAATTTAAAATGTTCTATGAACAATCGGGAGTACCTGTGGGTAGACAACCATTATCGACTGATTATTCTTCTCAGAACTATAATAGGTTATCACATGTTGATATGGATCTTAGTGGAAAACCAGGAATCGCAGATGAGGACATCGCAGATGAGAGCATGTGATAAAGGTGAATGACTGCTCAAAATTTTGCAGAAAACCGACGTGATTCAAGTGGATAAGAACAAACAAGTAACAATTAACAGGAAAACTTTTCTAGGTAGTAACTTAATTGATCTTGTAACTCGTGTATCTACCCGAGGGTATCAACTTAGTAAATGTATGACAAAAGGTTTTGATGATCAGGTGAATAAGACATTTGATAACTTTTTACGGTCTGTAAATGTTCCAGATCAACTAATTGGGAATGTTGAGAGTTGGGAAGAGATCCAAGGCAGACACGACGGACATAAAAGTTGGCCACGAGAAAAAGTTTACCACAGAGAGTCAACAAGTCCTTCACCTGAACCAAGAGTTAGACAAGTGAAATCAAAGATACGCAGGGTTACACCTAGAAAACCTCCATCTAGAACTCGGAAACCTACATCTTAGCTAAATCTTTAACACCAATGGCCAATAGAAATATATCTCAAAAACTTTCTAAGAGATATTATAACCTTTAACACCCAGCCAATTTTAGTGGTGTTGAAAAAATATTCAAGCCCTTTAAAGGGTCAATTTCACGTGGATAAATTCGTGAATGGCTATCCGGTCAGAGAGCCTATACTTTACATAAACCAAAGAGAATAAGGTTTAAGTGTGACAGGATCAAAGTGACAGCGATTGATCAGCTCTGGCAAATGGATCTCAGTAATATGGTTTGGTTCAGCAAAGAAAATGACAATACAAAATACTTGCTTTTTGTCATCGATTTTTTTCAAAATTTCTATGGGGTGTCGCTTTAACTTCGAAGACATCACATTCAATTATTAATGGTGTTAAATCTTTACTTATTTCGACTGAAAGATGTCCAAAATCAGTGCAAACAGACAAAGGTAGCGAATTTGTAACCTCGAGTCTTAAACACTTCACAGAATGAGACTCATGCAGCCGTAGTAGAAAGGGTGCAAAGAAAGCTAAAAAATAAGATTTGGAGGTATATAACCTACAAAGCAAATTTACGCTACATCGATGTTCTACCTGATATAGATAAAGGCTACAATAAGTCGTCATATCACAGTAGTATAAAATGAAACCCATTAATGCCACAAAAAGTGATGAATTTCAGATATGGAAAAATTTATTTGCACAAAATAAGTTGAATCGAAAAAAGAAAATACAAATTTTAAAACAGGGTGAAAAAATGAGAATTTCAACCAGATTGGTATGAATATATTTTCTATATAAAAGAGAGTCCCCTTAAGAAATAATATACACCTGTGCAAAAGTTAAGCACCCCCCTATTTTTACGCACATGCGAGGGTATATTCATGTGCTATGAAGAAAGCAATAGCATAAACATTTATGTACCCATCCATCTTAGTGCAAGAGGTAATAATGCAACTAGAGGAATGCTGATTATGATGGTGGGGAAACACTGTATGTTTTTGTTTGAACTTGAAAACGAGGCCTGAATATGGTTACGTTGACACAACTGACAACTATTGCCCTACAGTTGACACACGTGGCTAGATTGTCATTAATGGTGTCTGAAAACGAAGTTTAACATCTGTGCACGAGTTTGAGACTGTCATTATTAATACCGGGTATATCCACCTTGTGCCTGGATGACGGCCTGGACACGACGTCTCATGCTGGTCACCAACCGACTGATACGCCATTGTGGTATTCGTTGCCATTCAAGATGGAGTGCGTCTGTTAATTCCTGTAGGTTCTGCACAGGAGGATCCCTCCTTCTCACCATGTTTCCCAGAATGTCCCAGATATGCTCAATAGGGTTCATGTCAGGGCTCCTTGCTGGCCATGGTAGGGTTTCGATGGCATTCTGGCGGAGGTATTCATGCACAGCTCTAGCACGATGTGGTCGGGCGTTGTCATCCATGAATATAGGGTGGGTTCCAGGTGCATGATTTACAAAATGAGGGACCACAACTCTATCCAGTATGGAATCTTGATATCTTTGTCCATTTAGTGTTCCAGGTACAGTCAACAGATCCAGCTTACAATCAAATGAGATACACCCCCATATCATAACGGAACCTCCACCAAATGGAACTTCTTCCATGATGTTACGTTGGTCATACGCCGTGCGTCTGGACCTCCATACACGAGTTCGACCATCTGTGGCATGAAGCAGGAACCGACTTTCATTGGACCAGTGTACCCGTCTCCAGGATCTCATGTTCCAGTGTCTTCTTTCGTTGCACCACCTCAGACGCTCCTCTTTGTGGTGTGCAGTGAGGAGAGGACGTCTGACAGGTCTCCTAGCTTTCATGCCAGCAGCATACAGTCTCCTTTTGACGGTAGACATTGACACTCTATTGCGCGTTTCCCATTGCTGGCTGAGCACTCTGCTGTTGGTGAATGGAGATCTCCTAACAAGGCGTACTAGGGCTCGATCATCACGGGCAGTAGTCTTCTTCAGTCTTCCAGATCTAGGCCTGTCCTTCACCTCGTTAGTTTGCCCATGTTTTGCAATCAAACGACTGATTACAGTATGGTTAATGTTCAGCTGTCTGCCAATCTCTCTGCATGACATACCAGTGGTATGCATGCCTATGATTTGCCATTTCACACGATCACTTAACCTTCGTCTTGCCATAGCGGTTCACAATCAAGAGCTAATTCTCTCTGTACAAATAAACCACGGTCATGAACACAAAATTCCTAATCTTGTCGCCTAAATCTGTATGTAATGTTCTACACCTCAAACTGGACTTTTACATAACTGAACACGTGTGCTGTTTCCCACCACGCACGGACATCAAGCGGCATGAAGTCATGCATGCATGTGCATTTCGTACTTGGAATTATGTCAGCTAACGCGGGACAAAAAGTATGGCAGCCTAGTTGTACCATCATGTTTCTACGTTCTATTGTTTTTGCTGGTGCTTAACTTTTGCACAGGTGTATAGTTGATTGATTACAATAATAAACCAATAATTGGTACATTTTATTCTGAAGAAGTGAAGAAGATGCGAACTCCCTGTATAAGATAGAGAAAATTATTAGGACTAAGCAAGCGAAAGGCAAGAAACAGTATTTTGTTAAATGGGTAGGGTACCCTAAGCAATTCAACTCATGGGTCACTGATCTTGACATTAAAGAATAAAATTGATGAAAATCAGTCTATAAAAGGTGTTAGACTCTGGAATATTTGTGGAGATAAAGTGCCAATGGAAGAAATTATGTATATAGCCGAAGTGACATTGATTTACATCATTGTTGTTACGTGCATAATAAACCTCAGTTTACATAATGAAGATAAAGGGATCTGGATTTCATTACGTTCTGGCTGTTTGGGATATATTTTACCTGCACCATGTATCAAAGCCATTAAAAGAGGCTAAGCTATAACAAGCACACCAACAGCTTGAAAAAAGATGGAGAATAATCATTTTTATATTACATTGTCAAGTAATTCGTCTATGAATTGTTTCCCTAACAACTGAGTTGCCAAGCTCACTACAAAACTCCCAATGTCATTAAACCTGACATGTTCATGGGAAGTAGGTTTAGTTGGAATTCTATATCCATGATCTTGATTAACTCGTGAAAAGGACTCTTTCATCAGACTTACTGAAAAAACTGATGAGACAAAAAAAACCAAAAAACAAGATTTATTACAGTACGAAAAGTGTTTTGCACAATTAAAGAACTCGTGAATCAACTTAAACATGACATAAAAAGTCAACTTCCTGAATTCGTTGATAACGTGCAGTTCATATACAATGAAGAGAAAGGTTTCAGAGTTTCTTTAATGATTGGACCAGGATATTCAATCAAGTTTGATAAGATGATAAGTTGATAAGTTTGACACATTTATTCAGTTTCAAATTGAGTGCGATGTATGGGTCAAGGCAGAGTATTTTTTGTTATTCTGGAGAGTCAACTAGTAGGGCAATACGTTTTGTTTATTCAGACAATGTTCAACCCAACATTATTGGTGATACCATAGCCCCTATACTACGAGTGCTACCACTAGTGAAGAAATTGGTCTTAATAGAACGAGAGTTTGTAAACGTACATTATCTACCTGTTGCAAAAACATCTGTTGACACGATTGAAATTCTCCTCACCAACTCATTTGGTAAACCTATTCCATTTGAAAGTGGTAAATCAGTTATAAAACCTCATTTTAGAAAGATTAAAACTTAGTTTTAGCTTAACCGTTAAGTTGACAACAACGTTAATATCAGATGAAAAAATGAGACCACTCTATAAACCAGATAAAATGGCACTACGTAATTATTACGGAACCCAATCTGGGTTTTGTGGGTGGTAGACATCAGAGAGGGCATGGTTTAGGTAACATTTTTGGGAGTTTGATGCAATCGGCTGTACCATTACTAAATAACGTTTGGGAAGAGTTTATGTAAACAGGCATTGTCAGCGGGTGTTGGCTTAGCCACTGATGTATTGTCATGGAAAGATTTTAAATCGTCAGCCAAGGCAAGAGCATTAATGGCTGGAAAAGCCTTGATGCCTGAAACAACAGGAATACATGCACGACTAGATTGTGGAAAGTTAGCTAAAAAGATAAATTCACGATGACACACAGCCAGAACGCTGGAGAGGTTTGTCGTACTACTGTACAAACGCACATCACCATTGTCAAAGGTTAATGAGGCACGAAAACGGCTTTTAGCTTTTGGCAACAGGCAGCTATAAAACATTCCTCCGACCAGTGTAGTTCTGCTGCAACACAAACACCAAACGTGCTGCACTCCAGGTAGGCCAGCTTTGGGGCCAATCACTCCACGCAAATGCAAAAATGCCATCGCCAGCTGACTGGGGTTGGGTCAGAAATGGAGACACTTGGTTACCGCAATGGAGTTTGCTTGCAGACGCATCTAAAGCATGCCGAGAACTCGTGAAATGTGCTTGCAAAAGTAATTGCACTGGCAGATGCAAATGCTATAAATCCAACTTACCTTGTACACAGTTGTGCTCATGCGGTGCACAGTGCGTGTGACGTCTGTGAATCATGATTCAACAATCAAGAGCATCATGTATAGCCTTGCATACTCTAATAGGATAAGTGAACGTATCTATAACGACCATTACTTGGTTCGATATTAAGAAATCAAGTAATTTAAACTATTTCTAGATGCTATATTGCTTTTGCTCTCAAGAGATGGATCTTTTAGATAACACATCTTAAAGAGCCACCGTCTTTTGACATCAAACACATGTGGTCGCTATGGAAGGATTGATATTTACATATTTTGAGTATTGTAGTGAGTAGAATGATAACGATTGACCCATGAAACCCCTAATTTGACATTAATTCTCTCTACTCCATCTAGAACTTGAGTAATGCAGATTTTCCGCTGGGAAGGCGGCCATTTTGAATTCGCCATTTTGAATGGGTTCCCTTGGTAGAATCACGTGGCACCGCATGTAATTATGCTCAGGATACCTTAAACCATCTATATGCCAAATTTCACGCTTTCTGCCGGAATGGAACATCTTTTTCACATATCTGCCCTACTAATTACTTCATTCATTATTCTCACAAGTTGATGTGTTTTAACTGGTCAACGTATATCTGACGCTAATGACACTTATCCTTACCACGCGTTTATTGAAACAATTTTCTCATATTCGTCCTTATGCATAGTAAGTATTCACAGTTACCCTCAGCCTTGTGGGCAAATGATACAGCCGGTTATCGTGACGCTCTGACAGAATCAAATAAGGGTTATATCGAGCGCAAGGCAAGATCTGCTAATAGTAAAACAATTGAATTAGCGGGCCGTATTCACTCATATATATTCATGCAAGATCGATATTTACTGAACGGTGTATCATTAAGACTCATACTACAACTGAGTAGTGAAGAATTTGTTCTCATGAAACACGGAGATAAGGAATTTAGAGTAATAATTAACGATGCTACATTTGGTGTCAGAAAAGTGAGATCAACACCAGACCTTCTAACTGGACATGCTGCAGCGTTATTAAAGACACCTGCAAAATATACAATTAAAAGGGTTATGGTGAAAGGTTTCACAATTCGTGCAACATCCCCTGATAACGCAGCTTACTGGGCCGATGCCGGGCCGATACTGACAGTATCGGCACGGTTCGGCCCATCATCGGCCCAGCAAGCTGCGTTATCTGGATCGTTTAATGCTTGTAACACATTAATCGGCCCTTTAGGCCTACCGACTAGATGTCTCGTTGGAATCGTCTTACTGACTACAATGGTGACTTTTCAAAAAAATCCCTATGCCTTCAATCATAATGATATTTCATATTTCACCTGTTATTTAAATGGTAATCAAGTTTCATCTGAGGCTTTAACTCCTGACTTTACCAGGGGGTGGGGGGGGATTATACAAGATCTTTCCTAGCATTGTTTGACGGTACGGCCTCATTATTCACTGATAGAGGACCGCCGATTAATATCAGAGAGTATGCGAAAGGGTATTGCTTTTTCGCTCAAGACTTCACAGCTGATTTAACTGCAGGTGAACATACTTATCCAGCAAAACAGGGCAACTTACGTCTACAGTTTAACTTTAAAACAGCATTACCAGAGACTATCAACGGCATTCTATATGCTGAATATGATAATCTTATTGAGATAGATTATGCAAGAAATGTAACAATCGATTATTAAAAAAAGGATAAAAAATGTTGTATACTTCAGATTTACGTTTTCTATTAAGCAAAGATAAAGTGGCTAAACGTATGTTTCACGGGGTGTATGCTAAAGACAGTATTCCAAAAATGCTTGAACGGCCTGGCTTCATAATCCTTAATAGAGAGAAACATTCACATGCTGGTGAACATTGAACGACCACCTTGGAGTGAACTTATAAGAACAATCGCACACAAGAACTGTCTTTTTAATACTGACGTTGTACAATACATATTCTTGACAAAACGTGGAGAATTGTGTATATTTTATATTATACACCGCTCAAAGGGTGTTTTATGTGAAGAATATGGAGCTAAATGATGAAAGTGTATCAGGCTTCTTAATAAAATGTAGCCGTTTTAAATCTCTAGCTGTTATCACGTTTTAATATGCATCGACATACGAAAGACAATTTCCTTTAACCTTATAGGCGAGGAGAGTTCTCCCCCTTACATGTACATACGCGTCTATATACAACACGCATATCGCTGCAATTTAACCATGAAACATGGTAACAGGCTGAGCTAACACACGCACGCAACGCAACGCAACGCACGCACGCACGCACGCACGCACGCAGAGGGATTTATGATAACCTGCCTATAACGACCCTTTATTAAGAGACCACCTATTAACCCGAGAGAGAGAGAGAGAGAGAGAGAGAGAGAGAGAGGGAGGGAGAGAGAGAGAGGGAGAGCGACGATATCGAAATCTAATGATTATATGGCTTTTTACATCAGAGTAAAAAGGGCTCATAAGACAGGTGGTCTCACAAGACAGAGTAATTGTATAGCAGAACCCTGACTGTAAACACAGATTACTGGAGCATTCATCGGACTAGCGCAAGTTGTCGCTGATGTGAAACCGTTACTGCTGTTTTTATAATGATTCAGATAACAAGATATATGCGAAATGTACCGATAATAAAATAAAGTTTATTAAAATCAATACATTAAATAAACTTAATAACCTTAGTATCGATAAATTAGTATCGATTCACCCATCATTTTACATAGAATGGAGAGACGGATGGCACCTAGTATCCAGATTCTTTACTCAGATAAATAGTTGATAACCCTTTAATTCTCATCAACTGTTGTGATGTTGGAGATACAGGGCCTATTGTCAATTGTTTTAGTAACATGATTGATCAAGTTATTAGACTGGATCGTTAAATTACTAATAAATTGGGTCATACGGTAGTGTTAATGAGTGAAAGCGTATTGACATACTTTTCACTAATTTTTGGGCGGTTAAAATGGTGACACTCAGAAAATAGGGCGCTTCCTCTTGCTTTTCCTAAGTTCTCGGACTGGTAGCATTGGTCAGTCAGTCTAATACAAGTTTAGCGTTAACAGTAACATCAAGTTAAATGGTGAATATTTACACAAATGGTACCGCCAACCATAATCTATAAAGAAAGTGTAATGACGAGTCAAATGGTGAATATTTGCACAGACAGCCGCTCCAACCCTAGCTTACAAAGAAAGAGAGAAATATTTTTTTACAATTTAACATTCTATGTAGTACAACATTGACGGCTGTAGCTACCGGTAATATTTTGTTAAATTTTCAAAATTTTGTTCTTTCTGACCTGAAAATGTCGTTTTATTATTATTATTATTATTATTATTATTATTATTATTATTATTATTATTGTGCGGTATAAAAGTGTTTTCAACCTAGTAAAGTGAGTTAACCCTTTCTAAGCCACTTGATATCTTAACTTACATATCCGAATGGAAGTGTTTCGAAATTATTTGTGATCATTCTTTTATCATAGATAAATTTGAACGTTTTAAATAGCCTCTTTGATAAAACACTATAATTAGGCTCTCTAGCAATTGAGTTAGGATAATCGACAACTGTTTCTAATTTATGGTTATCGATTGTCTGACGAATTGTATCAAAACTGATCAATCTATTTTAAAAGAAAGCGTTATACCTTTCATTTTAATTATAACTTTCTCATCTGTGACATTAAATAATTTCACTGCAAATGATTTTGAACCGCTACACATGTATTCTGTAATTTTATAATCTCTCGGAGCCTCATTCGTGAATTTACCTATTCTGTCATGCGATGTAGGAATTATGTCTGTAAGACTTGAATCTTGGTAATAAATTATGGAATCCTTGGCACAGTACAAGGGGTGTCTACCTGTCTTTTGAAGGTTCTCATAAAGCAGTAATTGCGCATACATAGCACGCAGGACAGCGTTAGTTTTATTATCACCTAGCTGATAATCTTCCAAGCCTGGCAGATTGGACGAGTATTAAACTGTCTCTACATAAATTTACATTTGTGATGTTTTGCGCTCGATCAAGCAGTAACTGATTGAGAACACTAGGCTTTGTAATGTAATCTGATTTGCCGAAATTTCGCTTCCCAAGATACCCCAGAAAGAATTCAAAAATAATTTTCCCAGGGCACGAAGACTTGGATTAGGTTTGATATCTGCCTTTTTGAGTAACACGCCTTCATCATTAAAGTATTCCTCAATATACTTATCGTTATCAGTTTCAGTAATGACATCATCTGGAAAGCATTAAAAGGTGTCATTAACATTCAATTCAATTAAATTTATTTACACCCAGGCCACAATGTGGCATATGGTGACCATTAATACATACATTTACACGGTCAATGGCGGGTACATGGAATGTTGGTAATTATTATTATTATTATTATTATTATTATTATTATTATTATTATTATTATTATTATTTCAACACAATATATGTAACTAGGTAATCAAAACTCCCTCAAATTTAAAGGCGCACCTCCACGCCAGGACACCTGAGGACAAAATCGAGAAACCTGCATACCCACGGAGGCTCGCATTATGCACCCAAATGAAAGTAGGACGAGGACGAATCCCAGCACGTGATAACCTCACTCAGTAAAAATCATTATAATCCTCTCCTTTGTCAATTTGAGTTGAATTTGGGACGCATAATCCCGATTCCAAATACATCAACCACACGGTACAAAGCTACCACGTGACAGGACTCTGTCGACTGCCGAGAGTGTCGACTCCACCACACCGGGGCACACAAACTAAACCCCAGAAATACACAACTGTTCAACCTCATCGCCAAAGGCTCTGGGGCGTATGAGCGCGTTTTCAATAGGTCTACCGTTAGCCAATCTGAGCCATGCAATTAAATAATGATTTGCATATACCCGTGATGTGCATATAAGTGTTATGAAAAGAACAGTTTGTTTATAGAAAATATGATGAGTGCGACCGGCCGGTCAGTCCAGTAGCGAAGCGCTCAAATTCCTCCAGACGAAATTCGAAAGGTATGGAGGAAATTGGAGGTTCCCACTCCCAGAACATATTTACAATTTATAGTCTGTACACATTAAACATAGTAAATTCCAGTAAATTTGATTTACGACGGTATTAATGAGCTGCAGGACAGACTGTGGTAGCCTAGTGGTAGTGGCAGCAGTAGTCGCAGTGACAGTGGCAATGGTAGGAGCAGCAACAGTAGCAGTAGAGGTAACAGCAGAGGCAGCAGCAGTAGTAGTAGTAGTAGTAGTAGTAGTAGTAGTAGTAGTAGTAGTAGTAGTAGTAGTAGTAGTAGTAGTAGTAGTAAGTAGTAGTAAGTAGTAGTAGTAGTAGTAGTAGTAGTAGTAGTAGTAGTAGTAGTAGTAGTAGTAAGTAGTAGTAGTAGTAGTAGTAGTAGTAGTAGTAGTAGTAGTAGTAGTAGTAGTGGCAGTAGTAGTAGTAGTAGTAGTAGTAGTAGTAGTAGTAGTAGTAGTAGTAGTAGCAGTAGTAGTGGCAGTAGTAGTAGTAGTAGTAGTAGTAGTAGTAGTAGTAGTAGTAGTAGTTGTAGTAGTAGTAGTAGTAAGTAGTAGTAGTAGTAGTAGTAGTAGTAGTAGTAGTAGTAGTAGTAGTAGTAGTAGTAGTAGTAGTAGAGTAGTAGTAGTAGTAGTAGTAGTTGCTGTTGCTGTCATTGTCATTGTCATTTACTGTTGTTGTTTGTTTGGGACAGAATGGTAAGTGCAACGACGGGCCGGACAGACCAGGAGTGGAGTGCTCCAATTCCTCCAGACGAAATTCGAAAAAGTATGGAGGAATTCGGAGGTCTCCACTCCCAGAACATATTTGTAATTTGCAAGATGTACAATTTTAAAGGTAAGAGCTATATACACATTGTACATAGGTGTTATTATAGGAACATTGATTTTCGACAGGAATGATGTGTTGTAAGCTGGCTGTGGTAGTGATAATAGCAGCGGTAGCGGCAACGGTACTTGCAGCAGAAGTAGCGGTAGTAGTTGCAGCTGCCGCTGTTATTGTCATCAACGTCGTCGTTGATGTCGTCGTCGACGTCGTCCTCCTAGTCGTAGTCGTTGTAGTCATCATCACTGTTGTCGTTGTCTTGCTATTTAAAATGTTTCAATACTCTTCTTATAAATAGCTTACATAGCTTACTTTAAATTGAGATTGTATTACTTGATAAGAGTTCGCAAAATTTGTAGTAGTTTGGTTTCACCCGAAAGTATTTTCCTAGTAGTGTCGTTCTGTCCTTTTCAAAAAACTTACACGGAAATAGGTAATGATATTCATCACCGGTGTCATATTGGTCACACAATTTACATATTCGATCTTCTTTGATTAAGCCCTTCCACCTCCCAGTTTCAATTGGCAATTTGTGGTTGGCTGTTCGGAACCGCGCTAAAGTTAGTTTATTAGTATTATTTAATTTTGTAATGTACATGTATGGTTCTATTTCAAATTTCGTCTTATAGATATTATAGATTTCTCCCTTTGAAGAGGCATTCATCTGTCCTCTCCATGATTGTGTGTATTGGTCTATAAGTATTTGTTTTATATGTTTCGTTGCGTTACTTGCTCTGCCTTTCCCATAGATATCCCATTCCCACATTATTAGTCTTCGTGAAGTACACGCAGACTATTATTCTCTTACCAGTTCTTTCTTTATTATTCTTGATCCGCCTCACAATTTGCACGCTAGCTCCTCCTACAGTTTCCACCCTATCAACTCCAAACATATTCAACTTCTAGTCCCCATAGTGGAATCGTGTGCTATTACTTTTATTTTGGATCGACCCAAGGGTTCTCGAGCTACCCACCTTTGAGTGGGCAAAATGTCCCATAGGAAATGTATGGGAGCAATATTCTGACAGCGACTGCTCCTAGAGTTTTTTGTTGATCAGCTCAAAACTACAGAGATCTCTAGCATGTCTTGACCCGCATCTTGACCGAAAAAATATGTTGGGTCACGTGAGCCGTTTTTGAGAAAATCTGGCATAAGTATAATTTTTGGAATCAAGGTAACTCATATTTCTATGACTGTCACATTGTTGAAATTTAGCATATATGTAGATGCACCATACTACTATAGACTAAGGCAATAAAATCGTGAGCGAACATATAAGCCATTCGGAAATCCGCATTTCCGTAGCCGACATGTCCCATAGAAAATGTATGGAATCAATATTCAGTCAGCGACAGCTCCTAGAGCTTTTAGTCGATCGTCTTAAAACTGTAAAGACTTCTAGCCTCTATTATCTTGCACGTTGACCCAAAATATTTTTTGGCTCTGATAACCGGGTTTGGAGAAAATCCAGCATAAGCACACTTTTTTGGTATTATTTGCCGATAGATTACGGAATTATGGTCAGATCGTTTCATGATTTCATTCGGCTTATCCGAAACCTGATTGCCTCTACAACTAGAACTCCGATATCGTGAGCGGTTCATGAGATATCCTGATTTTTGTAATGTAGATAAATATTTCCATAGGGAATGTATTGGAAACTGATTTGCTGATAAATGACACAGTTTTAGACCCATCACCTCTATACTTGATACACTCCTAGTACCCCGCAGTGTATGTATAGGCCCTCAATAAAAATCGGATCTGATGTATGGTTTCCGAGAAATCCCATTTTCCTTTCCCCAAAAGACCCATAGAAAATGTATTGGAGCAATATTTGATCAGCAACTGATGCTAGCGTTTTTTCTCAATCGTCTTGAAATTTAACATATGTCTATCATCTCTTGAGCCGCATCTTGAGCCAAGAATCTTTTTGGGCCAGTGACATATTTCTTAGAAAATGTTGCATAAGTACAATTTGGTGGCATCCTTTTAATTCTTACTTCTATGATGGTCAGAGTGTTGTAATTTGAGACATCGCTAGGCTCTAATTGTTTACATCACGAAAATGGTTAGTGGGCCTATTAACATTTATGTTATTGCAAATATGCACACTGACAAATATGTCCGCGATTAGCTGATAGATTAAAAAATTATGTCTGGATTGTTTCGTGATTTGAGCCGCCTGATCCGGGTCGAATGTGCCTCTTAGATGCCATTTACGGGACTACGATACCGTGATGGTTCATGAGATATCCTAATTTGTGTAATGCAGACAACTATTTCCATAGGGAATGTATTGAAAATTGATTTGATGATAAATGGCCCAGTTTTGAGACTATCACCTCTAAACTTGAGACATTCCTAGTACGCATCAGGGCTTGTAAAGACCCTTTATAGAAATTTGATCTCGTGTACGGTTTCCGAGAAATCCCCTATTGCTTGACCAAAAAAGGCCAGTAGGAAACGTAAGGGGGTGATATTCAGATATTCGTCGGCAATATCATTGAATCAAACAGTTTTATTTGGCAGTTTATTGGTAGATCCATATTTTTGCATCTTCGGTATTGTGAATATAGCGCTTTAGTAGCTTGCTCTGCTAGGTGCTTTAGTGATGTTATATACCGGCAGTTGTAAAAGAAATGTATACCTAAATACTTATATTTATCGACTATTTCAATATTTCCATCATCTAAAGTAAAATTATAATTCCCCATCCCCTTTTATTGCTTCCGAATATTACCACTTTTGTTTTATCCCTATTAATTTTGAGATTCCACAATTTACAGTAACTGTTGTAGGCATTCAGACTCAGCTGTAGAGTAATACCATCTTCTGCTATCAACACTGTGTCATCTGCTCATAGGAGAACCAGCAATTTAAGATAGGCGTCTATGTTATCATTAATTATAAGACTGTCACAATTTGAGTTTTCCAGGTATTCTTGAAGGTCATTGAGATAGATATTAAATAATATAGGGGAAAGATTTCTCCCTGTCGCAACCCCCAGTTACACGTAAAAGGCTCTGATAATTCATCATTCATACATACCCGTGATTTTATGCCAACATACATGTTGCGAATCACTCTGAATATTTTCCCATTAATATTTTCCCTTAATAATTTACCCCATAGTGCTTCCCTCCAAACTTTATCAAACGCTTTCTCTAGATCAATAAAGGCACAAAATAATTTTTTCTTTTTAATTCGGTAGATTTCTAGGATCGCGTTTAGTGCAAATAGATGGTCAGTTGTTGAGTATTTTCGTCTAAAGCCAGTTTTGGTTTTCTTGAATAAGATTGTTTTCTTCCAGATAACTATCAATCCTTTTACCTATGATGCTAGTAAAAAAGTTTAGCCAAACAGCTCACCAGTGTAATAGGCCTTTAGTTTTGCGGCTCATTTAGGGGGCCTTTACCTTTATATATATATATATATATATATATATATATATATATATATATATATATATATATATATATATATATATATATATATATATATATATATATAGGTTTAATTAGCCCATCAGTCCATGCTTCAGGTATATTTCAAGTTTCGACTACACAATTAAAAAGCGTATAATAGATGGGTATTATTGTTTGTTCACTGGACTTCATTGATTATCCCGTTCCCTCCGGCAGCCTTGTTAGTTTTTATTGCATTTCTAATTTCACATACTGTAATTTCGGCGTTAAGTAGGTCATTTGTTGGTTGTCCTGTATCATTAATGTGTGTTTGGATATTGGGGATTTCGTCACTCTGGATTATGGATTTATAAAATGTATACATATCGTCAATTTGGATTTTACATTTTTCAGTTTTTGGGTCTTGGGACTTTATAATTTTCCAGTATTCTCGCGCGTCCGATTTCTGTAATCTTTCTATTTTGATTTTAAAAATTCTCTTATTTTCAGCTATAGCTTTATTCATCGTTGTTTTATAAGTTTTACATGACTGGATCACAGTGTTAGCTCTGTTAGCCGACTTTCTCAATTTCTTTCTTTTTCTTTTGCTGTTCGTTTCTGTGGCGGTGATATGATTTTCTCGCTAGTTGGCATTCGTGGTTGAACCACGGGCGGTTAGTTTTGCGACTGGTGTTACTTAATCGGTTGTTATTTATAGACAATGTTCCAAAAGTGATAATGACAGCTTTTTCAAATATCGAGGCTATGCCATCAACTACTTCATTGACGTCATATTTAAAATGATGGGTGTCAGTTTCGTAGTTGTCGGCTTTAATCTGCAGGTTTATATACGTTGGGTTATTAATTACTCTGCAAAATTTGTAGATATTTCAGACTTCCACCGGGCTGGACGTGTTCTTGCTTGTGCGTGGTTAGTCACCGTATTGTATCTCTAATTAGTGTATTATTATTATCGAAGTTTTGAAATGAAAAACTTACTTCTAGAGCTGAGTGGATATCCGACAGAAGGGCTGAGAAGTCCAGGACACTGAAATCTTTAACATTTTCGCTTAATTTATAGGTTGAGATTATATAATCTACTACACTACTGTTCTTACACGTTAATTTTTCTATTCCATTATCACTCCCGATTCTACATTTATATATACACAGGTTGTTAAATTTGTAAATATCAAATATCAATCAGTTTGCGGCCATATGCATTTATTTTATTCTTATCTTGTGGTATTCGGTTACCTATCGCCGTTGATTCCGGTTCGTCTTCGATTTGAACATGACAAGTGTCCTTTAGCACTTTGTCCATTTCTAACAGATCATTAAGGTTACCTGTTTTGGCATTAAAGTCCCCTAACATTACGAGGGATTCTGTTTTAGTTAATAGTGAGGTGACATCAGTGTCTATATCTTCTAGCTCTTCAATGGATGAAGGTATATAGACTACTCCTAGTATTAGATTATTCTTTGTCTGTGTACAGGTTTTATCTATTTTTATCCAGATAACAAAATCATTATTTGATTTCAATTCTGTAATATATTTGGTTATGTTGTTATTTACGAGTATAGCAATACCTCCTGATTTGCGCTTAGCATTGTTCCTTGTTTTCAGTATAATTGTATAACCAGGAACATTAAGATTACCGTACTTGCTATGTTTAGTTTCAGCCATGCCCACTATGTCATACCGACATATAAATTCCATTGTTTCAGGGTAGTTGAGCTTGTGTTTCAACCCACATATATTGACAAAGGCAATGGTTAATGCCTTGTCATGATTAGTACTATTAGCATAGTTGTCACCAGCATGTGTTCTATTTGTGCTGATAACTGCGCGACAAGCGGCCGCTAACAGGGCGCGATTTGTAGTGGCATTAAACATAGCGGTAGCATCAGTACCGAGAGTAGAAGCAGTGGTACTGGTAGGGCTGATAATTGTAGCGGTAGCAGTAGCAGCGGTAACGAAGGCAACAGAGGCAGAAGAAGCAGCAGCGGCAGCAGGAGCAGCAACAGCAGAAGCAGCAGCAGCAGCAGCAGCAGCAGCAGTAGTAGTATTAGTAGTAGTAGTAGTAGTAGTAGTAGTAGCAGCAGCAGCAGTAATGGCTGCGGCTGCGGCTGCGGCAGCGGCTACGGGAGTTGCGGCGGCGGTAAAGGTAGTATAAAGGTAGTATTGGTTATGACAGTAGCATCTCTAGTAGGTCTATTATTATTAGTAGTATTATTATTATTATTATTATTATTATTATTATTATTATTATTATCACCGCGACAACGACCACCACCACCACCTCAAACATTCCCATCATTTGTGATGGTGATGTTGGTGGTGGTGGCGGCGGCAGTAGCGGCGGCGGCCATGGTGACACCATTCAATAAGGTAGTATTGGTTGTGACAGTAGCATTTCTATTATTATTATTATTATTATTATTATTATTATTACAACCATCACCGCGACCACCACCACCACCGCCACGACCACCACCAACACCAACATCCTAATTATTTGTGATGGTGATGCCGGTGGTGGCGGCGGCGGCGGAAGTGGCGGCGGTGGTTATGGTGACACCATCCAATAAGGTAGTATTGGTTGTGACAGCATTATTATTATTATTATTATTATTATTATTATTATTATTATTATCATCACCGCGACCACGACCACCACCGCCACCGCCACCACCACCACCACCACGACCAACATCCCCATCATTTGTGATGTTGGTGGTGGCGGCGGCGGCAGTGGCGGCGGTTGGCCATGGTGACGCCATCCTGGGTCGTTGGTGCGGATGTGTTAGTTACTTTGTGGTGTGAACGTTTTTAAAATTGAGTATGGTGTTGTTGCTGCTGCCGCTTTCGCTGCCGCCGCTGTCGCTGTTGTCGCTGCCGCTGTTGTTCATATTTGTCCTTTTATGTTGTTCATTGTTATTCGCATTTGTCCTTTTGGCTAGCTCACTCTTACACCGCTATTTTGATACTTGAAAGTTATTATTCCTGGCATTGTCCGCATTGAATGTCCGTGTATAAACAGTCGTCGGTCTCTGTTCTGGGGGATGGTTATTGCTAGACTGCGCCACCGCTGCATACGTTCTATATGTTGAACTACCCCGATTCTGAATGGCAAAGTTCATCTGAGCGCCAGTTCATCAATAAATGCCGGCTTATAGGAAAGCATCTAACACAACCATGGATTTCACAAGAATGGTATTCAAAGATTTAAGATGTTTGGTGGCAAAAACCATCAACATATTTTCCAAGAATTTTGACCTCGCCACTACTTTCACCATGCTTAATAGAAATACCTCTATGTTTTGCTTCAAGCCATCTACAACCTAGCATTGAAAATTTTCATGCGGGTTAAAAACCGCCAGTGGGGATAACGGGAATTTTAAAATCATTCAGAAATAACTTTCTATAGATTCTATTACATAACGAAGCTAATGAGACATCATTTACGAAATTATGGATGCCGGTCTCTTTAACTAAAATTGAATGAAATTTCACACAAACTTTACCTAACAAATCTACATCAGCTGCACAATATTGATGTAATGATTTCTGAAAATCAAATTCATAAAGCAAATGGCCCTTTATATAATTGGCATTCATGAGTGTTCGCGAGATAAGGGAAGTGCCCTTTAAGTGTAGAAATTTCAAACATTTTTGAACAATTTTGTAAGGCTGTTGGTATAAATGAGATTAAATCCTTAAACTGAATTCCGCCGACTGGAAAGAAAATTACTTTACGACCGTTCATAATTATAGATTGTGGTGTAATTTCAGAATTGTTATACAACCACTGTAGAATAAAATGCATCTCGGACGCTTTACCGTTGTGGCCAATACAAATATGATAAATGCGTCTGAAAACTCAAGTAGTTCTCTTGGCAGCCATGTGAAAATTGGCACTAGTTTCTAAAAGCCAATGCATGAAATCATCTAACGCTGTCAAAAACAAAGTCATGTTTTCCTGGTCCACATGTTAAACATGGCGAACTAATTTCTTCGTTCATGCAATTTGAACATACTCTATGGACTACAATGAAATTAACCTCGTGAACACCAGAACTACTGTCTGTTTCAACGTCCAAAAAATATATGTCAGTCATGTCACCCGATATTTCTTCCCCGTCCCCTAGAATGGTTTTTTTAAAACTCTCTACTTGATTTGTGAAATTCTGCATGAAACATGTATGCGTTTTTTCAACAAATTCTAGGCAGTGTATACATTTAATCAGACCGCAATTATGATCATTCAAAGCAGACGCCGATAAAATTTTATAACAATTCCGACATGTTTTTCTATGTACACATGTTTCAGATAAATGTCTGTTAAAGCAGGCTAAATTTACAAACCAGCAAGAACATTCCTCACAGAAAAGACATTCTTTAAATTTACAATGATTATTTCTCCCAACACGCAAGACAAATGTATTCACAATTGTGTACTTGACGCCTATAGAACATTTGATCGCAAACAAAACAGTAATTACGGGTCTCTAACAAGGCGGTTACATTTTTAAATATAACAGAAATTATTATTACGATAATAGATGTCTAACCTTTCTGACATTTCAGAACCACCTCTAAATACACAAGCGGAATTATCTTCCTCACTAAATACCGAAATACCGATGTTATCAGGCTATATGTTTTGAAATTGACTGACTTCCTGTAAACCGCATGAAGATATTTTAACATTGGCTCTATGGTGTAAATCAGTCGCTTTTTCTAACTGGTAGAAATTATCTGGGCCCAGTTTCGTCACTTCTTAGGCTGTCTAATTATTTTTTTAAGTTCCGATTTAGACAGGCTCTCATCGCGACAGGCTAGTCCAGTAACTATCGCCCTAGCCAAACGGGTGTGATCATAATTAGCGACAGAAATCAGGCCTTTCTTTATTCGAACTTTTTCCTCCAAGCCGGCTAAATAGTGTCTTTTTAAATCATCAAATCCACTACCATCGGGCAAGACGACATGAAGAAAATAAAATAAGAAATTTTCATCTAAACTCACTCCAGTATTACGTTGAACAACTTTAGAAAGCTCCTCTAACACTCGCCCACCAGACAGCTCATTAACGTTACTGAAATCAATAAATACAGGTACATTTAAAGCGGGGTGTTCCATTGTGATTCTAATGTAATCATGTGACTGTGCATTCACGGTGTTTTTAATTTTTCTAAAATTTGATTGAAAATTGGTTCTAAATTTTCATCTATCTCTAAAAAATCATTTGCTTTGAGGTTCTGAGAGATTCTAACTTCGTATTCTGTCTCCGTAGTTTTAAATTTACGTGAGAAAAGTGATCTGCGTAAGTGCATTTTGAAATCAGTGTCGGATAATACAGGTAATTCATTCTGCATTTTTGAACTATTATCATTATCTTGTATACCCCCGCCCATTGATTACCATTTTGATCAGATAATGCCGATAATTCATTTATCTTTTTCTAAGTTATTATTGTTTTGTAACCCTCTACCAGTCAGGTTACTATTCTGATTAAATGTAAGTAACTCGTCAGGTAGTAACCGTTCTGTAACCCGATAATCTGACTCTGTAAGAAACGCCATATCGAATGTAATGGGTCCTGAATCAGGACATATATGCATCGAATCGCACTGATAACTATCACATTCCATAAATGGTGTAGCGAGGGGTTTCATAGAACGATAAACGTTCTCACTACTTGAACCCCCTAACGAATAATTGTAATCCGTATATGGCGAAAACGTGTGAGGCTTGCATCCATGTACTATATGTTCTGAGTAAAACGCGGGTGTATGACGGGCGCATCCAACCGGTAAACAGGTTACAATTGATCTTTAGCTGGGTGTGACGCTGAGGATTGAAAATTACATTGACCCGTAGTTGTCTGAAAAAACAGTAAAGAGAATATTTGTTTAAAAATATCATCATATTAAGATGCGAATATTTTGAAAATTTACTATTAAAATGTAACAGTCATTTAGTCATAAATTTTCAAAATAACGTATAACGGGGTTTATACATTTTTTGGTTGGGTAATTAAAAAGTGTATATACCGAATAATCTTCAAAATATAAGTGTGATATCTACCATATTTTAAATATTTATTACTAGAATGTAACATAAAGAGTTATCCATTCTATTAATAAATTTCTAAAATATTATATATTATGTTTATTAAAAAATTCTGTGTAGAAATAAGCTCTATTTATGCATAATCTTTTAATACGAACAAAATAAAAAGCGATATTTTAGATATTTAATACAGTATTAACTACTGCATCTTTCAAGATGGTTTGGAACAGCACGTCGTCATCCAACCTGAAATCTGACGTCACACGTGTGGTCGTACACGTCAGTGATGCTGAGTCATGTGGTGGTTTTATTTCTACCAACTCTGGAACCACGCAACTTGAAAGCGCCATTTTAAGATCGAAAGTGGGACAATATGTCTTCCCACTTTCAGGCGAAATCGGTTCAAAATCGCTACAGTATGATTTTGTTTTCTTCTCTGGTGTCCCCGTACTCTCAGAACCACCATCTTCATCAACACTAATCGACACCCGTTTCATGTTAGGTTGTGGCGCTAGTTCAACCTCTTCATCACTATCATCTATAACGATGGCGCAATCCCTTGTAATACCGTCCGTCGGGTGTAGAAATAATTTTGACATTTTTAAGATGTATTTACTGTTCAAGAGAAATATCCTTACTGAAAGCAAGCGGTCTTTTATACGCTTTTTACACTATTCAGAAATGTACCATTATTGCCCCCTCCCTAAGATGTGAAAGGTATCTTCCCTCCAAAAGAAACCGCGCACCTCCTCCCTACCTGGTGAAAGGTGGGCCCCTGCCAAAGAAAACGTTCTCTAATTATGGCGGGAAAATCGGTCTGTCTGTGAAACGATATGTAATAATTTAACTAAAAATACTTATAATACTCTTAAAGGCCGAATTTCGCTATTTGACTAGAAATAGAGAAGTAACTATGTGTAACATATTAACAAAACCTTCCTTTAATAACTGACAATATGTTAATTATAAAGGTCATCAAGGGTAATGTTTGACCAGACATTTTCGTCCGATGTCGTCTTGCTATTTATCCGCTTTGAAACTTCATAGTGTGGTTGGACTAGGTCTGGAGAAGATACTTATCGAAATTGGCGATGATCCGAACTCCAAGATGGCCGCCAGCCACCGGCTGCCATCTTGAAAATGGTTTCGGGATGATATCTCCGTTACCATTTATCAGATCACTTCATTGGGTTGCTGGAATATGTCTGGTGAAGAAATTTATCGAAATGTATGATAATCCGAAATCCAATTTGGCCACCAATCAGTGGTGGCCATCTTGAAAATTGTTTTCCGGACGATACCTCCTTGACCGTTTAACGGATCGCTTTGACACTTCATAAGGATGACTGGTCTGGGGCTGAGGAAGAATACATATTTTCTGAAAGCTCTGATTCATTGGTTTGTTATCATGGTTTGGTTTTATGCGCCGTTTGTGGAGATCTTGCTTGGATTGCTTCGAAGCCTAAAGGGATGACTTGTTTATGTATGTGCAATAAAACGTTTGAAATCGACTGTGACCCGACCGCCATCGGGGGTGGGGATGTGGGGGGGGGGGGGAGTTTAGTGTCATCTTGAAAATTGGTTTCCGAACGATAGCTGTGCTACTGTTTGGTGGATCGCTTTAAAACTTCAAACGATGACTGGGCTGGATCTGCAGAAGAAACCGATCGAAATCGGCGCTGATCCAAAATCCAATATGGCCACCAGCCATCAGCGACCACTTTGAAAATGGGTTTACTGATGATACCTTCGCTATTGTTTTTCAGACCACTTTAAAGTTCATAGGATATCTGGACTAAGGCTGAGGAAGAAACCTATCGAAATCTACGATCACCCGAAATCCAATATGGTCGCTTGCGACCAGTGGAGTGGCTATCTTGAATATAAATATAAAACTTTAAATGTCTTCTCAAGAAACAGTTGACCGATTTTAAACAAATTTGATAGGGACCATCCTTGGACCATCGGAAAATATGATCAGCAGCCATCTTGGATTTTGGCCAATTTTTTAAACCGTCTTTAACCTTTTCATGTCAAAGCCGGCCTATGCAATGGTCTTGAGGAATGTCCATTCATATGCCAAGAGAAGACTATTTTTGAAAATTTATCAATGGAATGACTGGATCAATAACAAGGCCAGTCATTCCAGTGGTAAATTTCCAAAAATAGTCTTATCTTGGCGTGAAAATGGATATTCAAATATTCAGATTTTCTTGACCAAATTTGGCAATTAAAGGGATAAAACTCGCCTCCCAGAAGCCGCTTGGGAGATTGATTCGAAATTAAAAAAACAACATGTAGGCCACCAGCTGAACAAAGTGTGTTAGAGAGAGAGAGAGAGAGAGAGAGAGAGAGAGAGAGAGAGAGAGAGAGAGAGAGAGCTTATTGAGCTAATTTCTTCGCGGCCATCTTGGATCGCCTAATTTTCGTGAAAAAGACCTCCCGAATCACTGGACTAGGGACTAAGGGCCCTTAGTTTGCTCAAAGCTAAGTCAGTGCATTAAAACCTGGCCACCATCAATCAAGCAGATTTCAGCATGTTGGTGACCATATTCATGATATTGGAATTTAACTGTTTGCCATCTTGCATTTTTCCCCCACGAAAATCTATACTAAATCAATGAGAAATATAAAAGTTCTCGAGAACCACCGTACCGAATTTAACCAAATTTGATAGAAAGCATCCTGGGGCCATCGGGACCCAAGTTTGTTCAAACTAAGCATAGTGACCAATGTAGCCGGTGCCCATCTCGGATTTTGGTCAATTCCTAGAAATTTCATTAAAAATTTCTAAAACCATTTGGGCGATTGAAACTCATGAATTTGGTCAAATGTTTCTGCAGCCATCATGAATGACCTAATTTTTTTGGAAATGACCTCCCGAATAGCGGAATGGATCAGGATGAAATTTTGGAAGTATAATTAGGAACTAATGATCATTCAAGTTTGTCCAAGGAAGGTTAATACGATAAATAAAGATCAGAATTCAGCATGTTGGCGGCCATATTGAAATATATGATGGATTTTGAAGCCACAATTGGTTTTATTATTGGCGAACATTATAATTTTCGAGAATATATCAATCGGCTCCATTAGTTTGCCTGTTTGTCGGCGTACAATCTCAGTTAACTTTATATCTCACCAATGTTTCAGCCTTTTGGGATTTATCTTGGCTTACATGCTTCCGTATATCAAAAGGATGGAGCACAAGGATATTGAAGGTCATGAGATCAAAGTTCAAGGTTATTGTGGCCTTGGTATAAAACTATTTATTACGGCTAGCTATTTGGTTGGGTTCACCCTATTGAGACTAAACTTTGAGACATGATTACCTAAGATTTTCAACAATTTCCCATCAGTCATAGCGTAACACTGAAGTCTCGTTTAGTTCTTTGGGAGTATGCTGATTTCAAAATTTCCACTTTCGAACCTGTTGGATAAAATGTTCAGTTGCCATCTTGGATTTTTCCACCACCAAAAAATCCCAGACTAAAGCAATGGGAAATTTATCATATTTCCTTGAGCACCGCTGGACATATTTTAACCAAATTTGACAGGACACATCCTTGTTCTTATAGCAAATCTGGCCAAAACCTAGTACTACATGTACTTATAGGTGAGTTCAAATGCATCTATGTTCCAGGTGGGCGATGCAGGCACTGTGGGCATATTTTGCATTTGTAATTTCAAAATAAAGGCTTCAGAGGATGGGATAGTTATCATCCCCACATCTTAAAAAAAACGACAGGATATTGTAATCGCCTCCATCCTTCTGCCCGTCCGTCCGTCCGTCATGCTATCTTCTCGCAAAACGGTGGGTGGAATTCAACCAAATTTGCTATGCGCGGTACCCATATGATTCCGCTTTGCAAGACAAATTTGATATGTAACTTACCAAGGGCTGGTACCAAAAGGTCAAATTTTATTCTGCGGAAATTCATTGCACTTTATCTCATCCGAAACTGCGACATAATTCAACCAAATTTGGTATGTGCGTTACCATATCAATCTGGAGTACATGAGCCCATTTACATTTGGCTCCGCCCCCAGGGATGGGTTGGGAATGGGGGGGGGGGCTAAAGGTCACAAGATTGATTGTAATGAACCTGCTCCGAAACCATTTGACGGAATTCAACCAAATTTGGTACCGGTATGTGAGTTACCCATATGATTCCGCTTTCTAAGACGATATTTAGATTCAGCTTCGCCCCCAGGGGGCGGGACAGGGATCAAAAGGTCAAATCAATTGCATCTCAACTCCTCTGACCAAATTTGAGTGGAGGGATCCTATTGTGTTAGGTTTGTAGTGCTTTTGGGTATACAATTTACTATATAACATAGCAGCGTAGCAATAGAATAGAGCAATACGCAATGACTAACCTTAAAGGCCAGGACGTCACGGATCGAACGTCCTTTCTTGTGGGCAGCAGCAATGAGTCTGGTTCTATGGACGCTTCTCGTCATTTTTGCGAGACCCAAGCCATTACTTTTTTCAAACCGGCGGAGGCTACTTATGAAAACTGGAGGTTGCCGTTTTACGGAAAATAGAGTAGACTAAATCAATGAACAGTTGGTATTTTCCTCGTATAAAACACACATCTAGAGTTGACCAGGAATTTAGACAATTGAGAGGTTAGTTTAGGAATGCAACATCCCTTAAGAGCCAGCGTGACCAAGCTTCAAGAGGTAGATGCAGATAGGTGATAGGAAAAGCTGCAACATCCCTCAAGAGCCAGCGTGACCAAGCTTCAAGAGGTAGATGCAGATAGGTGTTAGGAAAAGCTGCAACCTCTCTCGAGAGCCAGCGTGACCAAGCTTCAGGCGGTAGATGCGAGTAGGCATATGAATTAAACCAATGGAGGCAGCACTTAATTAGTACAAGATGTACCGAGTAGCACAACAGATTCTCAGGTCTCATGGTAATAATTCTTCCATCTGTAAGAACACAATTTCTGTTCACGTCGTGAAGTACACAAAGATATGAGTTCCTATAGACAACATTTTCCATGAGGTATAGCACTGATCGAGTAGAATATTAAAAAAATAATTTTACAGAAAGTTGTTGATGGCTAGGTCACCATCATTTTTCAATCAAATTGTTTTCATGATATATAGCCGTTCCAGAATTATTGCACCTTGAATTTATTGAACAGTGGACTGCAACCGTTGGGGCTGATACCCTTTTGACTAGTAGAGCCAACATACGAGAATAATAATTTATTATTTGAGAAAAACATAAATTCTAATGGTCAGTACAGTGTCTTTTATAAAGAATTAGATTGCATTTCAATCTTTTAGTGGCATTAAATGATGGTATTTGCATAATCATTTATTAATTAATTTGTTGTGGAAGGTTACCATGTATTAGCTCTGTACATGTTGGATACTTTGAATACAATTTAACTGTAACGGATGTTCAGTCACCAAGAGCATTCGGTCATGCTGTTTTCAAAATATTTGTCAGATACATAGCTATATCCCATGAAACATAACACATTAGACTAATAAACAGATTCAGGCAGCAGCCAAATAGCTACACTTCCTTATTTTTATCCACGTTATGAATGAATTAGTGTTATAAATGAAATATTCCAAATATGCTCGTTAGCTGTCATTGTATTCTGTTGGATTTCCTTATTACGTTACATTATGAATGACATACCTGAAAACACCTGGTAACTGTTTAACTGATGAATTTGTTCAGACACCATTCTTTATGAAGGCATAAATCTGAACCTATTACATATTGTGAGGTCACTTTGACTGAAGGCTGTTAGTGCCAAAGTGATCTACAATTTTGAGTAACATTGTTTTCAGATTATTCAGTAGGTCCAGAATTATTTCTCCATCACAATGATTGCTCAGTAATTTGTATCAGCCAGACAGGTAGATAAAGATCCCGGCGCATTCAGTGGACAGTTCTAAAAACCCGGCTAGTTAAACTACACATACTGTTCACTTAGTCTAAGTTTTACAACACAGTAAAACCTGTCTATTGTCTTCGCCTGCTTTTTGAGACCAAAAGATGGTGAATCAATACAGTAAAACTGTGTCAATTGTGACCACCTGCTTTTTTGAAACCAGAAGATAGTGCTTCTGTAAGACAGGTAGTCATAAGATCATACTTTTTAAGCTTCATATCTCTTCTGGTCTAAGATATTTTCTTAAAGCGACTCTGATGATTAAAATCCTTTTTTTTTAGAATCTCATTGAAAATGACTGATTCGTTTTTAAATTGTTTCAAGCGTTATAGAGAGTGTTAAAATACATAATCAACATAAATTCACTCTCATTCACCTTTGATATTAGTTTCCGGTCCGGAAGTGAGCTTATCGCACTGGAAATGGATGGGTCCTTAGCGCTCGCAAGAAGGATGCGCAACAGCTTAAAGTGGAGTTTCCAGTCCGGAAGTGGGTGTTTCCGGTCAGGGAGTTCCGTTTCTGGCGAGAAAAAAGTGGGGCATGGCGTAATATTTAAATTTGATGACGTCAAATAACTACTCACACCATGTACTCTAATTTAATGAGCCATTTTGTACAGAATAACGTCCTAACTCGCCGACAAGATGTTTTCCGAAAATTTCACAATTGTGAAACTCAACTAATTAATGTCATCAATCATTGAGCTTCGTCCATTAATAACCCAAACAAGTGGACATTTTTATTCTCGACTTCTAAAAAGCTTTCAATAACCTATCACGTGAACTTTTGAAATCTAAATTGCACAAATATAGTGTGTCAAAAACATACTAAATTACGATGGCGATTTTGTGTCAGATGTACCTCAAGGAACTGTTCAGGCCCGCTACCTTTTCAGTCCACATAAATTATATATTCCATGGCATTTCCTCAGGGATCAAGCTATTCACAGACGATTGTGTACCGAGAAATTAATGACGCTAAGGACTGCGAAGCACTCCAACATGACATACATATGTTAGGTAACTGGGCTACCACTTGAGGAATGCGCTTCCAACAAGCAAAATGCAACAAACCAAATTCGACTACACACTAGAAGGAACCAGCCTAAATTGTGTCTTAAGTGAAGTGTTTGCTCTTCAACATCACAAATGACTTAAACTGGAACAAACACATCAGAGATATATGCAGCAAATCGATAAGATCATTAGAACCATTGTAGAGAAATGTATCATTATGTTCCAAGGAAAGTAGACTTCAAGCATATATGGGACTGATTAGGACAGTTTTGGACTATGCATGTACAGTTTGGGACCCTCATCAAATAACTATTCCGGACAAACTGCAAAATGTCTAGAAACATACAGCTAGATTTATCACCATAAACTACGCTACGAACCAACCAGGCAGTATGACAAATATATGGAACACCTAAAACTCCCACCATTGCAAGACAGAGGGAAACAAACCCGCTTTAATCTGTTCTACAACAGTTTTTGGCAACAATCAAAGATACCTATAAGCGGTCTACAGAAGTCAATTCGGAAAACCAAAAACATGCACACTTGAACCGGATTTGTGCCATGGCAGACAATTTTTTAATTCGGCTTTATTCTCTATAAACCCATATGATAAGGGATTGGAATAAACTACCACATGATCTTCTAAGCAGTTCAGAAAGCTCAACAAATCCTACTACTAAATTTACAGAATTAACCAGAAGAAAACTATATATCTCACTTATCTACTTGATGAATGTGCGGAGAAAGAATGTCCTCTCGCTGTGTCGCCATAACGAATCAGTATCAGGAGCCAGATCCACCCGATAAAGTGCCCTCCATAACCAATTAGCTGTGGCCCTAAATAGGCGTAATACGGTTCTGATTGTGGACCTTGGACCAGCTATGAAAGTAAACATGAGAGAAATCGTTAGAAAAACGTAAAAGCATTATATATTAGGTATGAGCCCGAAGAACCTTTACACGATTAAATAATGAAAAGTGTATTTTCTTGTGTTGAAAAGATAAATTATTTTTCTTTTTAAATTTCAGTCTTTATGGCTATGTCTAAATCAGATATCATCAATTTGGATGTTGGCGGTGTCGTGTACAAGACTACCTGATCAACCTTGACAAAGTACCCAGATTTCATACTTGGTGCATGTTCAATGAAAGCATGGAACCGAGCCATGTGGATAAGAGAGAGAATGTTTTCATTGATCGAAATGGCAAGATGTTTGTGCATGTGTTGGCGTTTCTGCGATCTGGCAAATTGTTAATGGCAAAAAAACGTCCGTCTAGCTGAGGCAGAATTCTAGCAAATTCAGTCATTGATAGATAAATTAAAGAATGGGTGTAATGAAGATGATTATCTTACTGTACAGATCACGAGGTTGGGACTGGCTAATTCTAAAACCTAATTATTATAAGCAGTAATCGAGCTGCTGCCTTATCCAAGTTGCCTGTTGAAAGATTGGCTACTGGTCATGCAAGCTTTAAACTAGAACGTATGTACATATATGGGTTGTGGAATTCAGCATGATCGATGTTAATAAGTATTGTGACTTTGAGAGATGTTTTTTTTATGAAAGTGGATGGACAATGGCCCAATATAGATGCGAAGAATCCAACTATCCAACTCAATATGGACATGGAGAGAGGGCATTGAAAACAAGAGTGCAGTGTTTGGCATTTCCATGAGGGGGAGGAGGCAGGTTAAGTATGCCAGCCGCATCCGTCGGGCTGTCTGTCCATCCGTGCACAATATCTCGTAAGCAGCATATCATACAGAACCGCTTCAGATATTTTAATGAAACGTGGTGCATGCCTCAGTTATGATACACAGATGTACCTTTTTGAATATTCATTTTTAGCTCACCTGGGACTCTCCAGGCCAAGTGATGCAAATTTGACTGAAAGGATCCTTTGGTGGTAGGCTCCGGAGCATCTATACAAAATTTTGATTGGTCAATTTTTGTGGCGACCATTTTGGATTTTCCGAAAATTTTGCAGAAATTACAAATTTTGCTCATTAACTGCTTGGCTAATTCTGGAAATTTCTGGAAATCCTTCTTGTTAACCACCGATTTCAAGCAAATTGGGTTGGAATGACCCTAGAGTAGTATGCTTCAGATCTCATGTGCAAAATTTTAATTGATTAATTTTTTGGCCGCCATCCTGAGTTTTCTGAAAAATGGCGGGAAATTGTTTAAAATTCTACTCCTCATTAATTACTTGGACGATTTCAACCAGACATTCGTTTCAGACCATATATACAGAATTTAGATTGGTTAATTTTCCTGGCGATCATCTTGAAATTTAAAAAAATGGCAGGAAACTGTCTGGAAATCATTTAAAAGCCTACTCCTCATTAACCACTCGGCCGATTTCAAGCAAACTCTGTTTGAAGGACCCTAGAATGTTATGCTTCAGAACGCCTATACAGAATTTTGAGTGATTGACTTTTTTGCGGCCATCTTGAATTTTCCAAAAATGACTGGAAATTGTTTAAAATACAACGCCTCATTAACTACTTAGGCAATTTCAACAAGACTTGGCTGGAAGGACACTACTAACCTGATAGGTTTTAGACTGCTTGATTTTGATGGTGGACATCTTCGATTTTCCGAAAAATGGGAATTCATATAACATGCCACTGCTTGTTAATCGCTTGGGCAATTTCAACCAAATTTGCCAATATGCCATGGCCACCATCCGTCATGTGTCCATCCATCGTCTGCCTGGCATCCGTCAACTTTTCGTTTAAACGACTTCTCAAGAACCACTGGACCGATTTCAATTATATTTGGCAGGAAGCATCCTTAGGCCATAGGATCTTCTCCGAAACTGCTTGGTGGATTGAAACAAACCCCATGAAATATGATCTAGGTAGGACAAGAGCTGAACCAAGGTTGTTCAAGGGAACTTGATTGGTCCCATGCTTTGGCTGCCATTTTGGTTGACCTATTTTTTTTTAGCGGAAACAACTTCTCCAGAACCACTGAAGGGATCGGGCCGAAATTTGGGAGATATGATTAGGGACTAAGGGCCATTAAAGTTTGTTCAAGGAAAGTGGATCCGTAAAAAAAAACCCCATGACCGCATTGGTCCAATCAAAATACTACGTCTTTGGCGACCATGTTAGATCTTTTTATTTGATGGATTTTGAGGCTGAAATATGTGTTATATAGGTTTAAGGGTATTCTGATATCAAATTTGCAATTTTCAAAACAGTCGGATAAAGGGTTTGGCGGCTATCTTTGATCATTTTCCCGCCTAAAGCTCCCATACTAAAGCAGTGGGAATTTAAAATGTCTTCTCGAGAACTGCTGGGCCGGAAGCATCCTTAGGGCGTAAAGATTCCAGTTTGCTCAATCGAAGCCGATCAGCCAATTTGCCTGGTGGCCATCTTGGAATTTGGCCGATTTTTAGAAATGTCTTTAAAAATCTCCGAAACCACTAGGTGGATTGAACCAAACCCCATGAAATATTATCTAGGGCAAGAGCTGAACAAATTTGGTTGAAAGGACCCTATTGTGGTAGGCTCCAGAAGGCTCATTCGGAACTTTGATTCATAAATTCTTTGGGTGGAAATCTTAGATTTTATGAAAAATGTACCAGAAATTGTCAAATTGCTTCTTACCATTCTGAGCGATTTCAACCAAATTTGACTGAAAGGATCCTGTGGTGATGGGCTCTAGAACTTCCATACAGAATTTTGAATCGTCAATTTTTGGGGTGAAAGTCTGAGATTTTATGAAAATTTTACCGGAAATGCTCAAAATGCTACTCCTCCATAGCTGGCTGACATATTTCAACCAAATTTGGTTAAATGGTTTCTATGGTGGTAGGCTCCAGAAAGAAGATCCATTCGGAATTGTGATTCATCAATTTGTTTGGGTGAAAATCTTAGACTTTAGGACAAATTTACCGGAAATTGTCAAATTGCTTCTTGTCAACGTAACTGATTTCAAGCAAATGATGCCAAAAGGATCCCATAATCATAGGCTTTAGAACTTGCATTCAGAATATTTAGTCATCAATTTTTGGGTTAAAAATCTTATTATTTTATTACAAATTTACCGGAAATTGTCAAATTGGTTCTACTTACTACTTTGAGCATTTTCAACCAAACTTGGCGAAAATTCAGAACTTTGATTGCTTTGATTTCCCATCTTGTTTAATGTAATGAATCGAATCATGCATATTTAAATGCAAATGCTAATGGTCCAGATGAGCGTCACGGGCACTTGGGTCTCTTGTTTTATTTTTTGTCTTATTTTTTATTTTTAATAATATGAAGACTTTGAATAAAATTGCTACATAATACATAGAGAAAGGTATATCCAGTGATTGTGGTGCCCTCTGAGTCAAACAACGGTTTCTAGTCACTTTCAAGTTCAAGTTTAAATAAATTAACATGTTATCAAAGCAAATACAGAAACATGTTAATTAATGCATGTGATATTTTGTTCTGTTAAAGAACCGTCCAAGTTTATCCATACATCATACGAGGTTATAATCAACTACGTGACGTGTAAGGTGTAAGATGGCGTCATACTCATGACGTCATGAATGACTTGATATAGTCCGTCTTTAACGCTTAATAAAGTCTGACACGTTGTACGAATTGTATGTCTTTGCCATTTAATAAACATTCTTTTGAATATTTTGAAACTAATTTAACTGGGCCTATAGTAACAACAGCGACCATTCAAATTAGTTTCAAAATATTTAACAGCTGCATAGTTTCCTGCAAATTGATAGTCATTGAGTTCAGAGATCAATCGATCCCAACTAGGCGTGGTTGGAGCGTAGGGAGAAATGGGCGGGCCAAAGCTAAAGCTGAAAAAATCTATTAACTTATATCTGAGCTATGTCTGTAAATTGGAATTTTATACTGATTTGTGAAACAACGTCGTTTTAATACAACAGTAACCAAGGGATCCATTTCTAGCCACGCTCCACCCATTTCTAATTAAGGTCCGCCCACACCTTGCACGTGTCGGGATCGATTTATCTACTTTGGACCCTGCATTCTCAACGGCACCAACTCCCAGCCAAATTAGTTTCAAAATATTCAACAGAATATTTATTAAATTCAGATTAACGATTGTTGAAATTGATTAAGTCAATGGCTAACTGGGATACATTCCCGATCTCCGAAAAATAATAGACCTCGCAAATATAAAAACAATGGACCTTTCCACTTTTAACTATGCCCCGCCAATCTCTGTCTAAGCTCCACCCACACCTCGCTCGTGTTGAGATCGATCGATCTCTGAACTCCCTGACTATCAATTTCCAGAAAACTATACAGGTAAGCTATTGGATATTTTGGAACTAATTTGACTGGGCGCGTCAACAGCATGTTATTAAATAGTAGAGACATACAATTTGTACGTGTGGGATTATTAAGAGTTAAAGACGGGCCATATAGAATCATTTATGACATAATGATTATGACCTCATCCTAAACAGCTTAGCTGAGTATGATGTCATATGACGTCAGATTGATAGATGGATACTCTGGAACGGTGAATTCTCGCATAATACCCATTCGTCCCTGTAATCCCAGGATCTCATCTTTACTGTCAATAGCAGCACCAACTTCCAATCAGATTAGTTTTAAAATATTCAACATTGTTATTAGTAGTAGTAGTAGTAGTAGTAGTAGTAGTAGTAGTAGTAGTAGTAGTAGTAGTAGTAGTAGTCACTCCTTGAGACAGCCTCCTTGAGACAGCCGATAAGGGATAGTTGATTGGTGGGGAGGGGGGTGGGTGGTGATTGTGGGTGGTGGAAGCGGGGGTTGGGGGTGGGGTGGTGGTGGGGGAAACACTGTCAACGAGCCCTGGTCAGCAACAGCTTAATCCAGCAGAGCCGGTGTAGAACTGTTTGTTCGTTTTGTTGATTAAATACATCATGTTTTCAAGTAAATAGTAATATGAACGCATGCGATTCAAGTAAATAGTTATCAAACGTACCTGTTTCAAGAAAGTCCTAAATACTAACAAGGATATTTTGAACCCTTTAACACTCATATCAGCCAAAACGGCTTCTGCAGTTGTCTTGAGAAATGTCTAAGAGAAGACTTTTTTAATTTACAACTAGAACGACTTGCTCGATAACCTAGCCAGCCATGCCAGTGGTAAATTTTCAAATGTCTTCTTGGTCTGCAAATAGACATTTTCTATTGAATTTCTCTTGAACAAACTCGAGGGTTAATGGTTTAATAAATGGAGGATTGCTAGTTCTGCCGTTTCCCATTAAATTTATCACACGATTTTAATAAGAATTCATTATAGCTCGTTCCAAATGACATCTTACCAAACTCGTGTGATGAGTTTGATACAAAATGTTTCAGATCCTGTATTTATTAAAACCGGTTCATGCCTCCATGTTGCTATTTCTATTTATCACATAATTCGGTAATTATTACAATTCTTGTCATTTTAAAAATCATTGTGGATTATTTTTGCTTATCACTCTGTGACTCTTCACTATTGAAACTTCTGACCAATTCTCAGCACATCATCGTTTCATAATTAAAATTATTTTTGATAAATCTATTACATGTCCCGAGCGTTTCATTGAAATTTATAATTATATCTCATGACTAAGAGCACGATTTATTATACGCACGCACGCACGCACGCGCACACATACCTTATGGTCAACTGGCTGCATGCCGGGAAAGTACCTGGTAATGGATACATACATTGAAACATGTTCGGCGTCTGTCCATTGACCTGTCGTTTTACTTTTCTGGTTTTATGTGTTTTCAGATTGTAAACATATCTATGTCCCGCGCATTTCTATTTAGGCTCCGCTCACTTTGTTCCCGGGTTTGAATCTATGTCAATACTTTGATCCCTGAGTTCTCAGAATCTCAATGAACCTTTCCGGGTTTAGCTATGCCCCGCCTATCTCTAGCTAAGCTCCATCCACACCTCGCCAGTGTTGTGATCGATCGATCTCTGAACTCCCTAACTATCAATTTCCGGAAAACTATACAGGTAAGCTATTGAATATTTTGGAACTAATTTGACTGGGTGCTAGGCAGCAACAGCGTCCTGTCAAATTAGTTTCAAAATATTCAACAGCACGTTCATATTCGTACAACGTGTCAGACTATTAAGAGTTAAAGACGGACCAAATGGAGTAATTTATAACGTAATGATTATGATGTCATCCTACACGCTGCTTATCTGATTATGACGTCTTATGATGTCAGATGAGAGATGGATACTCTGAAAAAGTGAATTTCAATGTAACTATGCGGCACATTATACACTATGTACAATACAGTCCAACTGTCAGTGAAGGTGGCCACATAGAGATGGTCACTGCTTGGCCATGTTCTGTGAATGCCACAAGACAACCCTGCCCATGAAAGCCTTGGAATTTACTTCACTCAGTGCCAACATCTACAGAACTCGTGGGCTGAGTTTACTGATGTCCAAGAAGAACCTGAGGGAGGTAATGGCTCTTTGCTGAAGACAAGAAACAGTGGCCAATGAAGGACTGATAGCGACTGAAGCGTGTTTTCAAACTACTGCAACCGCACAACAGAGGACATTATCATCATCATCATCATCAGCATCGTCGCCATCATCATTATTAACGATCCAGAATTTTATCCTATTCCGATCCGGGTTCTTTCATCCAGACCCTGGCCAAAGTCTGGTGATTGTCTTGCATGGCAAATTCCTTCGATGTGTTTAAGCTTGAGCCAAATCGGAGCATTGGCTGAAATGCCAAGTGAGCCTATGGCATGGCGACCATCCATCTGTCGTCCATCAACTTTTGCTTTAAAACACTACTCACGAACCGCTTGTCAGATTTCAAACTAACTTGACTGGAAGGACCTATTTGGCGTTGGTTTCAGAGCATCTATGTTGCGGCCATCTGGATTTTCGTTTAAATCATTTAAAACTACTTATTAAACGCTTTAGCTGTATTGACCTAGAGTGGAGCCTTTAGAATTAGTATTCTGAATTTTGATTGGTCAAATTTTGCAGCGGCCATTTTAGATTTTCCAAAAATCTTTGGAAATCAATTTTAAACTTTTAACCACATTAACAACTTGGACGATTTCAACCAAACTACAGGAAGGACCCTTTGGTTGTAGGCCTCAGAACATGTCTACAGTATTTTGATTGGTCTTTTTTTTAGCACCCATCTTGGATTTACCAAACACTTTTGGCAACTCAGTTAAAAGACTGCTTCTTATTAACCGCTTATGCGATTACAAGCAAAGTTTACTTGACGCACCCTATGTTCATTGACCTGCGAACATGTATACACAATACTTATTGGTCCATTCGAAAATTGTGGGGAACTCCTATAAAATGATACGTCTCATTATAACATCATAATCAATTACATCACACGTAGGCTGACATCGCAGTCATAACGAAGTATTAATACTCTAAATTTACAATTAAAAAACGTTTTGTTTAATATTTTAAAACTAATTTAACTGGTGGGTGTTGCTGCGATAGACATATGACTGATTTGCATTTAACCCTATGCATCGTCAGTCTTTTCCAAAGATTTAAGCAGGCAATCATTATTATTGAATGACTGAAGTAACCATCCTTTCTGAAAATGCTGCGGCTCAAAGATGTGGGCTGAAAGATGCTAACAAGTTCTCGCCATTGATCACAAATGAAACATAATCCGTCTTCATAACTGAAATAACATGTTATATTGCATGCGTTCATCAACATGGCATAGCTATGGTTATCTCGGGGGTTTTGTTTCGTGTGCACTTGTCCGATATAATATCGCATACTTTTTGTCTTCCCCTGTGTGGATGTACTGCTTTCGCAGGCGGAGCCGGTATAATATCGTTTGTATTAAAATTTCCATTACTGCCATCACTTCAGTTCAGTTGATGATCTCCCGCTTCTTCATTAGGCACACCAGGTTCATCCTGGTTTCTCCTATGTCGAGCGTTACCGTCCTTGTATGTTATAAAACTCCGTTTCGAATTACGCGCACATTTATAGTGATTTATATTGAGTCACAGTATGGGTAACATGTGCCGTCTCAAGGCGGTTCAATATGTACACGTCATCATCCTCGAGTGTGTCCCATGCAGCAGTGCAGAGTATTCTTAAACAAAATTAGTAAGTATCATGGTCTCACAAGGACTTTATAGAGGTAATCGCGACTGCACGCTTCAGCTCTTCTTACCAGCTCATCTTCTGCGCTGGGGGGGGGGATGCTCTCTGATTGCTACTATGACATGCAGTCTATGTTCAGCTGGGACAGAACCTCTTGCTCTCTGGCCATGCTGCCGGATATCCCTTGTTTGCCTGCCAGGAGAAGAATTTCACCCTGCTTTACTAGGTACGTGTCTCGGATGCCCGCATATTGATTACATCTGGGAATCAGATGGCAGCGGTCCTCTGGTTCCTGTCTGCATATGGGACACTTCTGGTCATCCCGGTATTGATCGAAACATGCAAGATGTTCCTGTAGGGTATATGTGCTAGTGAGGAACTTCACCTTTATTGCGGCTTTGTCCACCTCCCTGGGATTTGTGCTGACAGTTGTCCAGACATGATGGGGCAGCCCCATCTGTATCGTTTGCGTGTTTGAGGTACTTTGGCGACGCCTTTTCTTTGATCTCCCCACGTCATTTCTCTGTCCAGTACTCTTTCGTTGCCTTCCACACCAGGGCCTTCCAGCTTAGCATGGGTATCGGATCTACCAGAAGTAACCATGCCGACAGGAGGCGGTACTTATGAAGTATTTGCTTCACCAAGGAGAACCAGCTTCTGGCTCCTATTCCCTTGAATGCTACTTGCTGGCTTGCAAGCTGATGTTCTTTAGAATCTGGGATCCTAAATATGCTGCCATACAGGGAGTGGATCTTCTCAATGGTCACTTCCGCTCCTAGTAGTGTATACATTGCTACGTCTGCACACCTTTCTGGTAGCGACTGCATACACTTCAATTTCTTCTGGAAACCTTCAAGTCGATGGGTTTCAGCAAGATTTATGGAGCATGCCTCTAAGCCATATATCATCCGCGGGCTTATATAGAGGACCCAGATTTTGTAAATGATAGTAGGATTGATACTATTGATACCATGCTTTCCATGCATCACTGCTCCCATTAGGGCATATGTGGTTCGTTGTGCACGTTTGACAAGTGGTTCAACATCAACCTTGCAGCAGTCTATTTTCGCGTTATTTTGCTTTCGCGCTCTCACACACACACACACACACACACACGCAAGTTTTCTTTCGATAACTTTACTTTTGCTTGGAATATTGTGACAACACTTCATGGGAAGGTTGGCTATGGTAGTAGGCAAATGACCTTAGTTTGTGGGTCAGTCAGCCCGCCCCTCCGTCCGTCCGTCCATCCCCTTGTCTCTGAATTTGTGTCCGTTCGTCCGTGCAAATTGTGGGTTTTCGTTCAATAACTATCTTTGCTTGGAGTATTGTGACGAAACTTCATGGGAAGGTTGGCTATGGTAGTAGGGTACTAGGGAAATACACCTTAGTTTGCGGGTCAGTCAGCCCGTCCATCCATCCCTTTGTCGCTGAATTGGTTTTCGTACAATAACTGTCTTTGCTTGGAGTATTGTGAGGAAACTTCAAGGGAACATTGGCTATGGTACTAGGGAAATGTATATTATTTTGTGGGTCAGTCATCCCGTCCCTCCATCCGTCCATCCCTTTGTCTATGGGTTTTCGTTCAATAATTTATCTTTGCTTGGAGTATTGTGACTGAACTTCATGAGAACATTGGCTATGTTTCTAGGGAAATAGACAATATTTTGTGGGGCAGTCAGCTCGTCCCTCCGTCTGTCCATAGCATTGTCTTTGAATTTGTGTTTGCCCGTCCGTGCAAATTTTGGGTTTTCGTTCAATAACTTTATTTTTGCTTGGGATATTGTGACAAAACTTCATGAGAACGGCGAGTATGGTACTAGGAAAATTTACAATATTTTGTGGGTCAGTCAGCATGCCCATCTACACATTTGTCTCTGAATTTCTGTCCATCCGTGTAGGTTTTGGATTTTAGCTCCCATTTGTCTGTGTATCCATCCATATGTCCATCCAAATCAGTGGGATTATGTCATCCCACGAACATGACTGTTGTGTGTGTGTGTGTGTGTGTGCGTGCGTGCGTGCGTGCGTGTGTGTAGTTGTCCTATGAGGTTCCAGAGTGCACCCGGTAGTCCGATCAGTACCAATTTGTGTAAGAGGCGCTGGATCCACACCAGGCCAAAAGCCTTCTCTGCATCCAATGATACCTTTGCCTCATTTATCACCACAGTAACTAAGGGAGATGCATTCATGTACGAGATTCCGGTTATGATTCCTCTCTGGAGTGCAGACTGATTCGCATCCAAGGTAGGCTTTGCCCTTGCTAACCATACTTGCTCAATAACCTTTTCCATCACCGTCAGGAGTGTAATGCCCCGATAGTTCCCTGGCAGAAGTGCAGTCTTGCCTTTTCTCAGTACAGGTGGGATGCGACCCTCTGTGACGCATTATGGGACATGGTTCAATCGGAATATATGATCTACTATATTTGCCTTCTGTAAGTGCTCTGCTGTTAGGCCATTGAATCTGACGCTTTGCCTGTATTAAGTGTGCTGACGTCTCGTGTACAGCTCATCAAATGTTGGGTTCTCTAGGTTTGGCCAGCTGCTGGAAATAGTCCCTCCATCCATCACACATTTCCTTCGGCACAAGCGGCCTCGGCCCAGACACCACTATCTCTCTTGTTGTTTTTGCTGGCACTGTTCTTCATTGTTTACCAACAAGTTTATGGAATAGCTTCTGATCATTAGCACCTGCCTCCATGATCTATGCACTGATCGCGTCTTCTTGTTGCATACGACAACCGCTGTGTTTGTCGTACTTTTCTTTTATAGAACACTCTGTTCACAGATAGAGGATTTAGATGATCGCTGGGTGGCACACATTGATCAACATTTTACATCTGTAGTTATGCATTGCGTAAAATTTTGACATATAATAGCGTACGCTGATTACAAACTGGCATTTTGTCCAACACACACGCACGCACACACGCACGCACGCGCACACACTGGCATATTGTTCAACATTTTAATCTTTAGTTATAATTGACCATTCCAGTTTTACCTATTCCCAGCCTTTCTCTAGCTAAGCTCCACCCACACCTCGCTCGTGTTGGGATCCATCCATCCTTGAACTCGATCGCTGACTATCAATTTTCTAGTAACCTATATACAGGTAAGATGTTGAATATTTTGAAAATTTATTTCGCTGGTGCTGCCATACTCCCAGTCAAATTAGTTTCAAAATATTTAAACATCATGTTTATTAAATAGTCAAGACGCAATTCGTAACAACAACTTAGTCCGTCTTCAATTAAGCTTTCGTGACGTTCTTATCTACGTCATTCATTATGACGTCATCATACACGGGACGCAGTTGATTATGACCTCGTATGGTAGATGGATAAACTCGAAAGGTGCATTACATTGGGTACATGTTGACATACTGTTCACATTCTAACATTTTGCGCAACACACTCTCCACGCACTGGCGTTTCGGTCAATTCTGTATCAACACCTATCCGCAATGGACCTTTCCAGTTTTAGCTATGCCCCACTCATCTCAATCTAAGCTCCAACCACACCGCGTCCGTGTTAGGATAGCTCTATCCCTGAACTCTATGACTATCAACTTCCAGAAAACTAGACATGTAAGCTGTTGAATATTTTGAAACTAATTTGACTGGCTGCGCCCAGTTAAATTAATTTCAAAATATTTCGACAAAATGTTTATTAAATAGTAAAGACAATTCGTACAACGTGTCGGACTATTAAAGACGGACTATATCGAATCACTCATAACGCCATGATTATTACGTCATCCTACACGTCACATGGTTAATAATCACGTCATGTGACGTCAGATGATCGATGGATGAACTTGGAAAGGTCCATTGTCATTTGAGCTTCAATGAATCCTTGATATGGCAATGATTCTCCACCTGTACACCATGTCCAAAATATCTTGAAGATGTGACATATGAGTGTACGGCAAACGTGTCTTGTAAGGCGATTCTGAAATGATGGAAACGGTAGCATTTAGGTCCAACAGTGCTTTTACAGGAATTCCCTTAATATGTCTTAGTTACATTGTCTTTCCCTATAAATCCTGGTCCATTTTACTGAGTATATGACCATCACGTTGACCTATGTTTGTCCTCCATACACTCTATACATAAGGCTTGGGACAAATTAAAGGATGACATATGTGCAATTATTGCAATGTGCCCTGGATATTCACATCGAAAAGAAGTTTTCTGATGCGGTAATGGCATCGCTGAAAGACTGACCGTTACCTGACAACGCGCATTGGGTTGTAGAAGATGGTGGCGGTTGGGCAGGCTCTAGGAGCTGTTATAGTAGTTGGGTGGTTATTACCATTTGAAGTTTGTGTGGCTGTTCGTACTATTTTGAATAGCGTGGGTGTCGGTTGAGCTATGGTTTGCCCACGATTCCATAGTTTGATGATTTTCCGACGATGCACTGTAAAATATGTTTAATATCACTGTCCGTAAAGGTCGCCGAGCAAGGATGGTCCATTGATGGCCATGTGCTAATGATTCCAGAAGACATCAGCACAGGGAGCCTTGGAATTCGCCCTACTTGGAGCCAGCAAATATAAAGCCAGGAATGGATGCCGTGGCATAAATGTTTTAAGCGTGTTGCGATGTGACCTTAGAAACACAGGACTCGGTACACACAGATCAAGAATGAAACGTCATCATCATCATCATAATCATTGTAAATTTTTTTTTTTCGTTTCTTGTCGGTCCAAAGTGATGAAATTGGCACGTGAATTGATGGGGGTAAATTTGGGAGATATGATTCGGCACTAATGGCCATTAAAGTGTGTGCAAGGGAATTTGATCCGTCAAAAAAGATGGCTGCCATGTGCCAATCAAAATGTAGCATGATTGGCGACCATATTAGATTGTTATTTGATTGATTTTGAGACCGAAATTGGTTTTATCTGATCTCAAATTTGCCATTTTCGAAACTGTCAGATAAACGATTTGGCGGCCATCTTGGATCATTTTCCAGGCAAAAGGTCCCATTTAAAATTTAAAATGTTTTCTCGAGAACCACTGGGCCGATTTTAATTATATTTGGCAGGAACAATCCTTAGGGAATGGGGTTAAGGTTTGTTCAAATGAAGCCGATCGACCAATTTAGCCGGCGGCCATCTTAGATTTTGACGAGTTTTTAGAAATATATTTTTCAAATCTCCGAAACCGCTTGGGGCATTAATTCAAAACTCATCAACTATGATCTAGGGAAAGAGCTGAACCAATTTTGTTAAAGGGAACTTGATTGGCCAAACAGTTCGGCGGCACTCTTGGATGACCTTGTTTTCACTAAAACGACTTCTCCAGAGATATATATATATATATATATATATATATATATATATATATATATATATATATATATATATATATATATATATATATATATATATATAGGCATTCTGATCTCAGATTTGCCATTTTAGAAACTGTTGAATAAACGGTTTGGCCATCTTGGATCATTTTCCAGCCCAATGCTCTCATACTAAAGCAATAGGAAATTTAAAATGTCCTCCTAAACCATAGGGACGATCTCAATTATATTTGGCGGGAACAATCATTTGGGCATAGAGATTCAAGTTTGTTCAAATGATGCCGAACGGCTAATTTGGCTGGTAGCCATCTTGTTCCAGTGGTCATCTAGTTTTATTAGGTAGTTCCAGTGGCCAATAATTCCAGGCGAGCGATAAGACCCATTGGGCCTCTGTATGTGCTTATATTTTTGGCTTTTAATAATATGAAGGCTTTGAATAAACTTGTTATCTATACATAGAGAAAGGTATTTACAGTGATTACGGGACCCCTCTGATTCAAACAACGTTTTCTAGATATTATGCATTTGTGTAACATAATTAATTATGCTAAATTTGTTGCTTACAGTCGATGTTAATAATGTGTATTAGCAGTTTTGATTATTTACTTGACAACACCGTACAACTACTCCCAGTCAAACTTCTTTCAAAATAGTCAACGGCTTACCAGTATGTTTGTCCTAGAATCGAAAGTCCAGGTCTTTGGGACTGCCTGATTTAAGGAAACCAACTCCGTGATGCCTATAGATATCAACGCGAACATATTTTGAGTGGATCTGTAATTATCATTACAGATAACACTGACGTCCTCATAGACATATTTCCTTATTTATTAGACTGACATCCTCATTAATATCGCCACGACTTATCTGTACATCCATGTGTCTGTGTTTCAGTTCGTGCGAGCGTACGTAGGTGCGTGCGTGCCCGGCGCTATAAATAGGTGCACATTAGAGTAGCCTTGACTAACTTTAGGTTGGGGGCATCGTCCTATTGCACGATTCTCGCCCTCCCACTACGTTCCCGTATCGAGTACCGTGCTCGCACGCCTTTGATCTTTGCGCTAATTTCACGAAGCTTCATACGTATTAATGAGCTGGGGTCAGTCAACTTGCGCCAATGAGATTGCTCGATAAGAAATCAGGAAGTAGACAAATTTATACATGTGTGTAAACCAAACTAGCGGTTTTTGTTACCGAAAACCAATCTACACATTTTCTGTTCCTCAGATAACTTGTTTAGAGCACGACTATTGCAAACTTTTGCAAATGTCTCTTTCCAGTTCAACAGCGTCGCGATCGCCATTTTTTGTTTTTGTAAATTAGTTTCAAGAGACGAAGTCTCGCCTATCTCGTGAAGTCGGCTGAAATCTGATTGGCTACTTCCAGCCCACTAGCGTAATGTTACTTAGCTTAGCGAGAAATCACAGGTCTGCAAGTACGGCCTTGAACAGGGTAGCTATGTGAGTGGGTGTATGTTAACACGATGGGTGTGGGTTGACCCCCCAAGAAATTGATCGATTTGGTGTTAAAGTCAATGTCATCGAAAACGTAGAAACTGTCTGACGTGATAAGTTCTAGTGAAGGGCTCTTGCCCAAACATGGATGTCAATGGTGTCGCCAAGAACTGTGTTGTTACTGAGTCCAAAGATCAATGTCTGCTTAAAAGGCGTTTCCAGTTTTAGCTATGCCCCGCCCATCTTTAGCTAAGCTCCACCTCCACTTAGCCCGTGACTTCTTGACTATGACTTTCCAGAACACTATACAGGCAAGCTGTTGAATATTTTCTATGGCAGAAACAGCGGCCAATCAAATTAGTTTCAAAATATTCAACAGCATGTTTATCAACGCTGTCATTTTCAGGAAGATTTAGCGGGCACGGCACGTGAGAAGTTCGACTTAAGTTATTTCTGAGCGGATGTATATATTTACCCGTTTAATATTAGACAGAGATTCTCACATGCATATTATACCAACGTCCTCGTTATGACTGCACGTGTGTTGAAGATCAAACGGACAATCAAAGAGGCTTGTTTCATTTCCGTGGCACTTCTAGTTAGCCATATGAATGGGTCCGTCGTCAGCGCCTCCAAACACAGAATTATGACTGGGATGTGCGCCTCTGTGGATAAGTAAGTAGGTAAGGGTGTGGATGATTTGGTACTGCTACATATGGGTACAGATACAATCGCACCCACCAGCATTGTCAAAAGAATCGGCAATACACCATTTCCGCATTGACGTCATTAACCCCGGATTTCCCTAAATCAACACTCGGAGCAAAACAGCTGGCTGGTATCGTCGCCAACAAGCCGTTGCCCTGCATTGAGTTACTTTTGCACTACAATAACCACAATCTAAACCGTTCCTATAATCAACTAAAATCATTTTATTATTTAAATCATATATCATTGGAAAGCGCATTCAATTGTCGAAACATTAATGCATTATTTTTTATATTTTTGTAACGTTTTCTCTGAGTTACTCGTGTATATAAAACACACTATTCGACTTAGATTCATTAAATCAAGTGAACAATAGGGAATATTTTAAAATTGGAATAAACTGTATTAAATTTTACAAAACTAAAACTAATACAGAAATGGATAGAAAACTGGCTTAGCTTTCCAATCATGTATGACTTCAATAATATTATGAACATTGTTTTTCATACGCGCTGCTTAAAGTGCATTGCATCTGATTCCCATAGTAAAGTAATGCAGTTTGCCTGTAGGCTATCTCGATAACCAAGCCTGAGGTGGTATGCGCAATGCATTCCGGGAAGGTATTTTCCCAAAATACGCTAATGTGGGAGAGGTCTATTCAATTATGGGCTAACTGCCGCCTATATGCGCAATAATATAGCTGAAGAATTGCCCTCCAGTGCTATTGGGAAGTAAGGCGAATTACTTAAGAGTGAAATAATAAAATGATGCTCGAGTAGCTCTAGCGTGTTAAACATTGGCCGGAACTCCCCATAATGAAGCGCTGTGATCAAATTCTTAGCCCAAAATGGTCAGGGCATGGCCAGAATTGAGGATCCATTTCTAGCTATGCCCCGCCCATTTCTACCCATGTCGCGACCATTTCTAGTTAAGCACGGCCCACTTTTCTGGGTGCTGGAATCGAGTTATACACCGACTCCTGAATTCACTGAATCCTGATTTCAAGGTAACTAGGCTGTTAAATATTTTGGAACTAAATGGGCTGGTCTCAGCTGCTGCCATAGGCAGAAATATCAAGTCAAATTAGTTTGAAAATATTCAACAGCATTCTTTTTAAAGAGTGGACATACAATTCGTACACTTGATAGACATTTCAATGTTCATGGCCGAGCTAGATATATCCGCGCTATGCATTGTGACGTCAGCCTCAGGGTGACGTAATCGAGATCTCATTTGGATCTCGCTAAATCTCCTTCCAAATGAAATCTTTTTAAACGTGTGTGATAAATTTAATACGAAATGTGAACTCTTGTGAGATCCTCTATATACGTAGAGTACACGTCAGAGGTAATATGGAACGTTTCCAAAAGGAAATTAAACGTACTGTTGAATATTTTGAACATAATTAGAATGGAAGACATTGCTGCTTAGGGCAGCAATGTCTTCCAGTCCAATTATGTTCAAAATATTTAATTAAAACATTTCTTACGTCATGTTCAAATGTGTGTTAACTGACATGTTTATTTGTTTACTTTTGGAAAGATTTATTTATTAGCTGTACTATACAAAGCAGTAGTCATTTTCACGGAATCCGTGGCAATTATCATCCTAAATTTCATGTTCTTGTTGATCTACGAGTCTTGGTCTATTTAGAAAAGATTTAGCTCCCATGTCCCTCTGAAATATGGAGGCTAACTCCGCTAGGGCATGAATTCCAAAATGGCCATCGGGGACCATTTCGAGAATGAGACCGGTGATAGCGTTTGAAGTAAGTACACTACAACCATGCATGATGTGTTATTTTCCACTAATATTGAGGTGGGAAATCTGTTAATTTTGGGGACAGTTTGACCCCCATATCAAAGATGGCCGCTGTCGGCCATGTTGAATATCAAAATGTGTATGAATTACGAAGCAAACGAACTATATGCACATTAGAATCATGAATGAGGAGCCATTTCCACTACTTTTGAGGTTCTAAATCTAATAGAATGATCGACATTTAGTTTTTGGGGTTATCTTGACCTCCACATCCAAGATGGCGAGGAAGCGAAAGAGGTATATGGACACTAGAATAATGAATGAGGGGCATGTGCCATTAAGTTTGACGTTCGAAATCCGTTAAGATGGGAGAGTGTGTGTTTGGGGATAGTCTCGGCCTCCATATCCAAACTGGCGACTGTCGGCCATGTTGAATATCAAAATGTGTATAGCTTATTAACAAAACGAGCTACAAGTTCAACGTCTTCTGCCATTAATTGTAGCATAGGGAAATAGATAGCCAGTTAGTTTTCACTTTTAATGTAACACTTTATGGAAAATAACCACCTTCTGAGATCTTAATAATCTGACACTGAAAATTACACACAAGGCATATCCAATGCCTTGAAATGGACCTTTCCATTTTTAGCTATGCCCCGCCCATCACTAGCTAAGCTCCACCCACACCACGCCGTGTTTGGATTGATCGATCCCCGAATGCCCTAGCTATCAATTTCCTGAAAACTATACAGGGAAGCTGTTGAATATTTTGAAACTAATTAGACTGGGTGCTGTTGCTGCCATACAGTATATTTATTAAACAGTAAAAGCAAACAATTTGTACAACAGCCCATTGACCGTCATCACATATGCGTTCGTGACGTACTTATCGACGTCATTCATTATGATGTCATTGTACACGCCACGCAGTTCATTATGATGTCATATGATGGCTGGGTACTCTGGAAAGGTGAATTACTTCGTTCTAGTATCGGTACTATACCTGATCAAACATGTGTGTATTTGTGTGTGGTGTATGAAAGGTTAAGATCAAAAGCAGCCTAGCCATGCCAGTCTGTTAACCCCACTTATCAACAGAAAATGCATGAATTAGGTTCCAGTCATATACTGTTTACGATCATACAATGAGACAAGGGATGAGTAGATAAAAGGCCTTTATAATGAGGATTCCTTATCAGCGTGGGTGCTGGTGCAAGGCTAGTTATGATCATAAACCTCTTAAAGAAGAAACTGCACAGCATCGCCAACGAATGAACATCTGAGAGACACAGTTTTTTCTTCAATTATATATGTCCGGTAATCTCCCAAGGCCACGCACGTTACATCGCCTCTCGACTGATAAATTCATAATTTCTAATTATGGACATGATTCTGTTGTGAAGTCAAACTATTTCACTAATGGCATTTACAAACGATTCAAAGGTTCAGTGACAGGCAGTGCACCGGCTGTGGGTTTGGTTGGCCAGGCTCTACGTTGGAAACATTTCAGACATGGTATGTAGGCATTGAGGGTTTTTCTATCAGATATAGTTTTATCACACTCTAAACAACGTTTATCCGAAAAAATCCACACATCTATTGTCAAACTGCGCCCGTAAATTCATGCATCCCGATGAACTGCCGAAAGCCTACACAGCGAGGAGCTACAGAAGCTTGTTGACACTTCAAAGAATATGACGACTCCCCACAGGGTCAGTATTGGATATTTTTCTTGGAAATAGTAGAGATTCTGACTCTGAAAATTTATGCTATTAGAACTAGAAACTGATATGAGTTCAGATCTTCAATAAAACTCATACTACCATGGATAACAATGACAAATATGGACGACACCTTCCAGATGTCATTGCAGTTCCTGACAATCTTCCGGATGAAAAAGCTGCATGTATGGAAATTGTATTTGCCCAGTCCATGATTTGGAATCCATACTTCTGCTTGGCCCTTGCCATATGGATTGCGCCAACGTTGATTAAGGGCTCCCAAGATGAGGTCGGGGTGGCTTGCCATTCTAAATAATGAGAAACAGTTACCTTCCAACATTCGTAATGTCAATGATACAAACGGAGCGAGGACAAGCGTGCATCACCATTCTGACCACAAAAAACGTGCTAAAATGAAGCAGGCCCATGGCGTTGCAAGTAAAATTAAAACAGATGTGGAAGGTATTCATGATTTGCGTGCATATCTCACTGACTGCAGGTGCGATCCGTTTGACCATACTAAGCAGACACTTCATTCTCTACAGTCAGGAATTCCGCCTTCAGAAACGCTCGCGGCTGATCTTCAAAGGAAGATGCCATGAGAAAATTGGATGCGTTTTGAGTATAGGATTTATTCCCAGGCTAAGACACTGAATGACGAGTCCCACAGAGTAAATGACAACCCTTGCAAACCAAGAAGTAAAAAAGCAGACAATACTGATACGATAGGAAAAACAGAACAGGTGGAAACAAAAGCCATGCCATCTGTTTTGGCCTGCATGAAGAGAGTCGTTCTCTCAAACTTGAACAAGTGGTTCGTAATGCTGTGACAGGGGAGAGTCTGGTTATCTTCAATACCATTGGCACGATGCGGAAGCTGCAGAAAAGCAAGCTGCAAGATACATTCACGATGACACCAATACAAGAACCCGATACATATACGACGGCCATTGAGATGTGCCTCATCTGGTGCTTGGCTTCCCCCCGACCACTGAAGCGTGAGAAAAGACCGATAGTACCAATCACAGCTGGGCGATTATAGAAAGTTGTTCACACAGTTCTGAAAGGGCACACATATACAGAGCCTATGATTTGCGTGAACGATCGATGCGCATATGCTACATTAAAGGTGTACCATTGAGCTTTATATGTTCACAGGAAGTCAGACAATAAGTCTCCTGCAATCTAAGGCATTCTTCTCATCGGTAGACAATAATAATCGCTTGTGGACATTTCTGCAGGCTGGATTACAGAAACTGCAGACACATCTGCTGTAAAAATCGTCTACTGTGTAGACATCAGTGCGACGAATCTGAGTACAGGTCAGCCTGCAACACAGGATGTCTGTTCCCAGACAAAGGCTGACACGGCAATGTTTTTCAATTACAATGTCCCCCAGTCAGAAAGCTATGCAGAAGCTGCCATTCGTGATACAGTTGGCGGAGCTAATTACGTACTTGCGGCTAATGTTGCCCCTCCTACAATATCGGGAGTGTTATGATTGAAAAGAAAAGCACAGCTCATAAAAGCCTGATGTCCTTGCAACAAAGAAATGGTGGCCTGCATCATTCCACTTCACGTCCTCTCTGGCTGTAATCATAACTCTGGCTTCTACGGCACTAGCTAGAAGCGAGTGGCAGATTGCGCCCAAAGTGGTAAAGAGGCGCGTGAACTATTACTATCGTGTGGCACAGAGCTCTCAGTCTCAAAAGAGGTCCTCGATGATTTGGAGAAACTTACAATTCGATACATATATTGTGACGGCAGGAATACGGCCCTTCCAGTTCCACCCTCACCCATGGATAGCATGTGTTAGATGGCCTGTGCTTGCCTCTGCACTACACCCAGCCTCCGATTCCTCATCAATACCTCCTTCGCTGATCCCAAATGACGAGGGAGATATGCACAGTGAAAGTGACAATGACGATCTCGCCGGTTCCACTTTTATTGTGATTTTTTTTCTCCGCGACATTCGGGTGGTAGAGGTCGGTATATTGACCGACCAGTCTATCGTTTGGGTAAATTTAAAATTTTTTTAACAACGCCTATATGTCAGGATTGGATAATCATATCACAGCAAAATTTGGACATATGGTTACCTACAACAACGGGAATCAGCAGACAAATAATGAGTTCAGTTTCAGTCAAAGGTCAAGCTACCTTGATTGCAACGATAGCGTGTCAGACTTGTTTAACAACGCATAGGCCGCAGCTAATGAGCATTCGTGTTAAAATCTCAGAGCGTGGCTATGTTGTATAAGGGAACAACATACCTTCGCGAGTGGACAGTACTCGCCCTATACATTTGCCCAAGCTAGAATTAAAGGGAAATGGGCATTTCATTTGTCCATATAGCTCATTTGGTGTCTAAATTATACACTTTTCTGATTTTCAGCATGGCCGATAGCGTCCATCTTGGATTTGGAGGTGTAGATGGCCCAAAGCAAAAAATCCACCATACCAACAGATTTCTGACCTCGAAATGAATGGAAAATGACCAATCGTTCACGATTGTAGTGTACTGGCTACCGGTTATCACCGGCCTCATTCTCGAATTGGCACTGGCGGCCATTTTATAATTCATACCATAGCGGAGTTAGCCCCATTTTTCAGAGGGACATAGGAGCTAAATCTTTTCTAAATAGTCCAAGGTACGTAGATCAACAAGAAAAAAAGGTATGAACATAATGTTTACGGACTCCGTGAAAATGACTCTAACGTGTTTTGGCTGGTTGCACTATTTTCCTTATTGTCTTTGACTGTCTGTGACGTAAAGCTTGCATACCGGTATCCAAGGATTCTACAGACTACCAGTGCATCCATAAAACCAAAATCTCTTTGACAGACTGTGCCCCATGCACTATCCACTAGAACTTCTAAACGCCCATTAGAGCTGCTTCTTCCATCTACCAAACGAACCGTCGGAGTGTTTCTTTCACCTGCAGTCATAAAACATATCCTATACATTTATTTCATCAATTAATTCTGATAGCTACTCTACCCTGAAAAGGCACTTGACCTGATGCCGTGCCAAACCGTCCATTGTACGTCGGCCGTCTGTGTCAACTTTTTCTTTAAAGGAGTAGGCCTACTCTTCATTAACCGCAAGGGCGATTTCAAACAAAATTGGCTGGAATAGCCAGCCCTATGGCAGTAGACACGCATAGAGGAATATGATTAATAAAAATGTCCCTGCTATTCCAAATTTTTCAGGAAGACATTAAAAACTCTACTACTCATTAAGCAATGGCAGATCCTATTGTAGTGGGATTCAACAAAATTCCATGGAAGTTGGTAACAAGACAAATCCTCATTACCCACTCGGCTGACTTAAATCAAAATTTGTGGAATCGACCTCTCATGATACCTTTGCAAACGTGTATACAGAAATTTGATTGGGTATATTTTTTGGCGGAGTTCATGTACTTTCTATAAAAGACTATTTGTAGGCCTACCCATAAATCGCTGTCCTGATCTCAACCAGACTTTGCTGAAAGGACCGTATCGTCATCGGCTTCTGAACATGCCAACATGAATGTGATCGCTAATTTTTCCAGACGGCAAATGTGAATTCTCTATAGACACCCAGGACATCAGGGAAAAAACTGAGTCTTGCAGACGACAGATTACAGGGGTTATATCCATGGATTTGGTAAATAAAATATTCAGCAATTCAACAGATTTTACTCATTTAAAATCATTGCCTAGTGGCTTGCAACTGAGAGACAGTTGAATGGAAAAATGGGGTTATGAAACTCAATCAATAGAATAAATACAGCTATAATTTATGACATATATCCTTAGAGGAAATCTCATCTTATCTTTTACTAACTATCTATTGATAACAAAAGATATTCAGGCATTAGTAGCTAAATGTTGATACATTTCTACAGCTTATGATGGCTGCCATGATTTAGTTTTCAACCAATCAGAAAAATCCTAGCGTCTCTGCCTCTGCGTATAGGCTTGGTCATAGAGGTGCCAGCTATAGTTTGGCAGTGCCGCATAAACACAATCATACAGGTAAGCTGTTGAATATTTTGAAACTAATTTGACTAGAAGTTGTTGCTGCCATAGACAAATTTGTCTCAAAATATTCAACGGGATGAGTATTACATAATAAAGAATGTAATGCATTGGCACTTACATGACATCACACACTATCGCTTGAGGAGACAAAATGGTGTCGTTCACTGTTCAACATTTACGCACTTATAATCAATTACGTCATGAATGACTTGTTTTAGTCCGTCTTAGACGCTTAATAGTCCATCGGGTTGTACGAATTGTATGTTTTACTATTTAATAAACATGCGGTTGAATATTTTGAAACTAATTTCAATTTTTATTTTTTTATTTATTTATTTTTTCTTTCTGGAAATTGAGGCTCAGGGTGGAGCTTAGCTAGATGGACGAGCCAAAGTTAAAACTGGATTCCTCTATTATGGCGATGCTTCTGTGCGTCGTTTATAGTAGGCGACGAAACAGTAATGCCGTGTTTACAAATATAATCACTATAGTATAACAGTCATTCCAGTGGTAAATTAAAAAAAAATACTCTTCTCCTGGTCTGCAAATTGACATTTTCTATGAGGAAATTGAAATTTTAAAAACAAATTCGAGGGTTAAAGGGTTAAGAGTGGGCGGATGGGTGCCCATTTAAAGTCCACCAGGTGGCTAAATCGATCAACAACAACAACAACAACAACAACAACAACAACAACAACGGCAACTAGAATGCACTAGAGGGAGATGCGGACTCACGCCTGTGCTCTCTGTCTTAGCTATGCACTTGGTGACTCATGTGACCTAAATAGTTGATCCGTTGACCTCAAACACAAATCAATCATAAACTGTCGTAATATGAAGGCGTGATCGGGTGATTTTACCTTCTTGCATTCCAGAACTATGGCCAACTATGTGTATTCCGGTTTGCACATCGTGGCCCCGTGACATAGATATTTGGTGTTTTGCCCTGAAACTAGCATTGAACATCTAGCTACCTATAATATGAGTGGATGTGCATGATTTGGTGATCCTACCTACTGGCGTTCCCGATCTATGGCTAAAATGTGTATTTCGGGATGCACTTAGTGACTATGTGAAATATTTGACCTGAAAATAAATTTACCTTCTAGCCAACCACAATATAAATATATGATTCCCGATTTGCTGATTCTACCTTCTTGTATTACAGAATTATCAACAAAAATGTGTATTCTGCTAGCTCATAAAGTGGCCCCGTTACCTGGATATTTGATCTATTGACCTCGCACTTAAACATTTAAGCCACTCATAATATGAACGTATATGCCAAATATGGTGGTTCTATCTCATAGGATAAACATACATGCAGGCGGGTGTGCAGGCAGTCAAGCGGGCAGGCAGACGGACAGGCATGCATGCAGGCAGATAGGCATGCATACAGACATGCATACAGGCAGGCAGGTAGGCAGGCAGGCAGGCAGACAGACGGCGCCATCAGCAATACTCACACCGGCCTTTGGCGGCGTGAGTAACAAGTATTACACCCAGGCCTCGTCTATACGAGGCATTACAGTTGGCAATATATTTCACGTCGGTAGATTTTAATTATGCATAATTATATTCATTATAAAGTTATCAACAAAATGCAATTCGTACACGCTAACAACTCTGATTGAGTTTCAGACTGATTTTACTTATCATGGTATGGAATGTTGTGTTAACTATTTGGAAACTAATTTTCCTGTAAAGCTGCCTTGAAATTGAGACACTTATATTTCAATGGTTAAAGGGTTAATATTATATATGCGTGCGTGCGTGCGTGCGTGCGTGCGTGCGTGCGTGCGTGCGTGCGTGCGTGCGGCCTTGCCTCATGCCATTAGAGGGATCCATTTCTAGCTAAACTCACGCCCACGTTTTTCCGCATGTTGGAATTGACTTACATACTTTGAACCCTGACGTCTACGAATACCATTTTCAAGGTAACTAACTATACAAGTAAGTTGTTGAATATTTTGAAACTAATTTAACAGCATGGCAGCAACAGCACCCAATCAAATTAGTTTCAACATATTCAACAGAATGACATATAATCAGTACATTTGACGAACTTTTCAATGTTCATGGTGGGGCTATATACGTCATTGTATATTGTGACGGCATCATACATGTCACGCAATTGATTACGACGTCATATACATAATGGACAGCACGACGACATACTTACATTGAATCATCACAGCTTGATAAGGTCCACAAAGATGTGTGTCAACAGTATGTTGACATTGATTTAGACTCGCTTCAGTACCAACACATATGACGTTACCAAGGAGAAAATCGTCCCAATTAGTCCGTCCAGACACTCTGGCATTCTCAATCCTGATGATATGCGTAAATGGTAATTCATAGTCAAAGTATACAAATAACTCTTAGTCTCACCGGTTCAAGGTTTTCGATTACCGTAACCTTTGACCTGCTGCCCTAAAATCATGACCACCAAAGGTAGCATCCCACCTGAGTTTGTTGAAGTTTAATCTGGTACAGTCATCGCGCCGGTCACATACAAGAATGCAGACGGGGACGTGGAAGTTGGCCGCCAAGAAGGCAGGGGGCGTGCGTACATGTAGACAGATGGGCAGGCAGACATGCAGGAGGGCAGGCATACATTTAAAACAAAAGCTAAACGGAAGACGTATTGCAAACTCCCACTTCAAAATTGTGTTCACGAATAAGACAATGCATGTGCAAAAGCATTGTCCTGCCGCAGACGGTTAATCACACATGGCTACGCAACTTCATATAGACCACTGTTAAAGTTATCCTGAAGCAACAACATTAGGAAAATATTTGAAAATTTCAGTGACGATCGACTTCTTCTGAGACACCATTTTACTTTAATATTTGTAGCCGCCATTATTTGGGATTCTATTGTTCTCGCTGTCGAGCCAAGTCCAGTATAAAATCATTCTCGTGACGCTCATGCTAGTCATTGTACTCTTGGCCGCCGAAGTGAGCTGATCTACCTGTATAACGGTGTAGTAAATGTATAGTAGTTCGATTCTAAATGTATATTTCCTATTGTAAACGTGAAACGTGCTACCCTAGATATTTTTTATAGCAATTTGACTGATAATTGTTGTTGCCGCTAGCAGCAACAACTTTCCTTCTAAGTATTTGCAAAATAATCACCAGAAAATGCAAGTTCTACTACCTAATGTTTGGAAAAAGATTTGACTTCAAATCGTTGCTGCAACAACTTCCAACCATATTGTTTTAAAAATAATCAGTATGACTATCAATGTAATAACACATTCTGACGATATTTCAAGCAATTCGATTAACTATCGTTGCTGACTAAATCAGCAACAACTTTATCAAATTATTCCCAGAATAACCATTGCCACGTTTTCAATGTGGTTATCTAACATATGTACGTACGATTCGGTACACATGTGTCGTATATCGTATTAAGATCAGACGTGAAATATCATCAAAACTGCTCAGTCATAACCGTACGTCGTTGCTGCCTTAAGTCAGCAACGATTGTAAATGGACTTGCTAGCTATATATTCAGAATGTGTTGCTACATTGAAAATCATGCTGATTATTTTGAGAACAATTTAGTTGAAACTTGTTGCAGCAACGGTTTTCAGTCAAGTCGTTTTCAAAATGTTAGCTAGTATTTTCTGCTGATTATTTGCAAATAGTTTGAAGGAAATGTGTTGCTGCTATCACCAGCAACAATTATAAGTCCCTAATTATGAAATTCTCTAGGCTAGCGCGTTTCACATCTACCATTTAAAGAACACAATTATAATCGAACTACTAAGCTAGGCACTATACAGGTAGACCTGCTCACCTCCGAGGCCAACAGGACAATGACTAGCATTAGTGTTACGGGAATTGTTTTATACCGAGCACTGGGCTTGAGCAGAAGTGAAAGAATAGAATCCCAAATGATGGCGCCTGCAAATCTAAATAAAAGTAAAATGGCGGCTCAGAAGAAAACGATCGTCACTAAGTTTTTTAAATATTTTCTAATCTTAATGCTTCAGGATAACTTTAAGGCGCCATGCTGGATTTACCCTCTGCCTCTCGCGTCCTAATTTAGGTTTCTGCATGATTTCTATCTTATCGGATACATGGCATCTACTGAATCACAGTTCACCTTTCCAGAGCATACATCCATCATCTGACCTCGTGTGACGTCATAATCAGCCCAGCGCGTGTATGATGACGTCACAATCCTTACGTCACATAGGGTTCCATATAGACCGTCATCAAATCTCAGAGTCCGACACGTTGTATACATTGTATATGTTTGCAATTCTTTGCTATTTAATAAATATGCTGTTGAATATTTTGAAACTAATTTGACTGGGCGATGTCGCTGCCTTAGGCAGCAACAGCACCCTGTCAAATTAGTTTCAAAATATTCAACAGCTTACCTGTGTAGTTTTTTGGAAATTGATAGTCAGGGTGTTCAGACATCGATCGATCCCAACACGAGCAAGTTGGGGGGGGGGGGAGCTTAGCTAGAGATGGGCGGGGAATAGGTAAACCGGAAATGTCTATTGGGATTAGACTGTACCATAGACTAAGGTCGTGTGCTCACTAGAGAGTTAATCAGGAATAACGCCGTACTTCAGTATGTCGGTATTCCTGATTAAGTCTCTGGTGTTCTCACGGCCTTAGTCACTAGGCCACTAAGAACGAAATCCCAGGTAGCGATAAACCTGACCACTGCACACCGTTTTTCACTATTCTGAATTTGGTCACAACTCACAACCCACAAGAAGGAGGGGAAGAGACTGAATTTTAATAGCTAACGATAAAATTAATAATTTCGAGCCAGCAACCAGCGACTAGTGATAGAAGCGGGGAGGTATGCTGGTATCATTCCCGGACATGCATGTGTATGCAATCTATGTGACCTAAATGTACTCGGTGACGAATTCCACTATATATAATATTTGAATGTCCTGAAATAAATGCAGAGAGAAGAATGTATCTTCCTAAATATTATACAATTCGTCCAAATACACATAAAATATATCAACTTTTCAAAACAAAAACCGCAAATCAATAATACCTCTCTGTAAATATATTGTCATCATAATGAATATGTTTAAAAAGATGAAATGAAAACATTGTCCCGGCGCGTAACGCTTGCACATCTAGCTATACCTACCGCTCCCACACATTTATGCACGTCTCTGTGAGTGGCGGTAGCAGTAGTAGTAATAGTAACTATGCAGTACATCATACTACTCGGCGTCATCATCATCATCATCATCATCATCAGTTTACGACCACTACTACCATCACTTTTATTTATTTAAGCGTTATATTTATAGACACACACCTCAACATCATATATATAACGGCGGTTGCGCATGTTATATATATACACCTGTGCAAAAGTTAAGCACCAGCAAAAACAATAGAACGTAGAAACATGATGGTACAACTAGGCTGCCATACTTTTTGTCCCCGCGTTAGCTGACATAATTCCAAGTACGAAATGCACATGCATGCATGACTTCATGCCGCTTGATGTCCGTGCGTGGCGGGAAACAGCACACGTGTTCAGTTATGTAAAAGTCCAGTTTGAGGTGTATAACATTACATACAGATTTAGGCGACAAGATTAGGAATTTTTTGTTCATGACCGTGGTTTATTTGTACAGAGAGAATTAGCTCTTGATTGTGAACCGCTATGGCAAGACGAAGGTTAAGTGATCGTGTGAAATGGCAAATCATAGGCATGCATACCACTGGTATGTCATGCAGAGAGATTGGCAGACAGCTGAACATTAACCATACTGTAATCAGTCGTTTGATTGCAAAACATGGGCAAACTAACGAGGTGAAGGACAGGCCTAGATCTGGAAGACCGCTGAAGACTACTGCCCGTGATGATCGAGCCCTAGTACGCCTTGTTAGGAGATCTCCATTCACCAACAGCAGAGTGCTCAGCCAGCAATGGGAAACGCGCAATAGAGTGTCAATGTCTACCGTCAAAAGGAGACTGTATGCTGCTGGCATGAAAGCTAGGAGACCTGTCAGACGTCCTCTCCTCACTGCACACCACAAAGAGGAGCGTCTGAGGTGGTGCAACGAAAGAAGACACTGGAACATGAGATCCTGGAGACGGGTACACTGGTCCGATGAAAGTCGGTTCCTGCTTCATGCCACAGATGGTCGAACTCGTGTATGGAGGTCCAGACGCACGGCGTACGACCAACGTAACATCATGGAAGAAGTTCCATTTGGTGGAGGTTCCGTTATGATATGGGGGTGCATCTCATTTGATTGTAAGCTGGATCTGTTGACTGTACCTGGAACACTAAATGGACAAAGATATCAAGATTCCATACTGGATAGAGTTGTGGTCCATCATTTTGTAAATCATGCACCTGGAACCCACCCTATATTCATGGATGACAACGCCCGACCACATCGTGCTAGAGCTGTGCATGAATACCTCCGCCAGAATGCCATCGAAACCCTACCATGGCCAGCAAGGAGCCCTGACATGAACCCTATTGAGCATATCTGGGACATTCTGGGAAACATGGTGAGAAGGAGGGATCCTCCTGTGCAGAACCTACAGGAATTAACAGACGCACTCCATCTTGAATGGCAACGAATACCACAATGGCGTATCAGTCGGTTGGTGACCAGCATGAGACGTCGTGTCCAGGCCGTCATCCAGGCACAAGGTGGATATACCCGGTATTAATAATGACAGTCTCAAACTCGTGCACAGATGTTAAACTTCGTTTTCAGACACCATTAATGACAATCTAGCCACGTGTGTCAACTGTAGGGCAATAGGTGTCAGTTGTGTCAACGTAACCATATTCAGGCCTCGTTTTCAAGTTCAAACAAAAACATAGTGTTTCCCCACCATCATAATCAGCATTCCTCTAGTTGCATTATTACCTCTTGCACTAAGATGGATGGGTACATAAATGTTTATGCTATTGCTTTCTTCATAGCACATGAATATACCCTCGCATGTGCGTAAAAATAGGGTGGTGCTTAACTTTTGCACAGGTGTATACATTGAAAATTAGAACTATTTGAATTTACAACGTTGTTAATGTCTTCTTGTCATGCTTGTTCATCGCTATGCTGAGACTTTTTGTTTTAATTACGCTACATCAAGACAAAGAATAGAAGAATACACGCTACTTTCTCGGTCGAATAAAATAATTGGCGACGCTGCGATGTTATTTTCTCTTTATTAAAGGAATTTAAGCCGATTCCGACACCTAATTGGTATGCGGAGTGACGCCTTTTAAGTCCTCGCTCAAGTTGGGTGGCGCTTTTTTAAATCTCGCTCCCCCTGACGTGAAAACCTGGCTACGCCACTGCCGGCAAGCCTGTCCAGAGGAGTGGGCTTGGCAGTATTAATTAAGAACGGTGTTAATTACTGTTAATTAGCAATTTTAATTAGACTTTTGAGTACACGTTTGAAATTAAGTTTACAATGTAACCTAAGTTGGCAAGAAGCAAAATCCATTGCTTAAGAACAAACTTTATGGTTCATACTATGCTTAAGAACCGGTCAAAGGTCACCCACCACTCACATGACAGCTTAATTAGCATTTCAATTAAACCTTTGTGTACAGGTTCGAAATTAAATTTATAATGTAGCCTAAGTTGTGAAGAACCAAAATCCATTGCTTAAGAACAAATTTTATGGTTAATACTATGCTTAAGAACAGGTCAACGGTCACCCACCACTCACATGACAGCTTAATTAGCATTTTAATTTAACCTTTATGTACAAGTTCGAAATTAAATTTGCAATGTAGCCTAAGTTGTGAAGAACCAAAATCCATTGCTTAGGAACAAATTTATGGTTCATTCTATGCTTAAGAACAGGTCAAAGGTCACCAACCGATCACATGACCGCTTAATTAGCATTTTAATTAGACTTTCGAGTACAAATTTGAAATTAAGTTTGCAATGTAGCCCAAGTTGCCAAGGGCCAAAATACATTGCTTAAGAACAAATTGTATCATGCATTATATACTTAGGAACATAGGTCACCAGTCACACGGCCATTAATTAGCATTTTTAATTAAAATATTAAGATTAAATGGTAGCCAGAGTTGTTAATAACGGTGTTAATTACTGTTAATTAGCGCTTTTTATTAGACTTTTAAGTACAAGATTGAAATAAAATTTACATTGAAGCCTACGTTGCCAAGAAACAAAATCCATTTCTTAAAATTTTTCTATGGTTCTTACTATGCTTAAGAACAGATCAAAGTTGCAGTAATGTGACCAATTAATTTGAAATTTTATTGGACTTTGGAGTGTACGTCTGAAATCAAGTTTAAAAGGTAGCTACTGCAACCAAAAGCCGCAATCCATTGCTTAAAGCTCTCGTGTTCCATTAAATATAGACACTTTTGCACCAGATATGAGATGCCTGTTCAATTTACCCAGCATGCAATGCTACATAGCGTGCAATGCTACCCAGCATGCAATGCCCTGACTACATAATCGGTGTAACTATTAGACGCCATATTCGTTTAGTCTATTGTCCGCACAAGCCATGATTTCTCAAACAAAACCAAGCTGCTTGCACGTGCAAATAGTCGTTTGTTATTCACGGCAGTACATTCGGCAGTCTGTATTTCAATACTGTTCAGAGAAAGTGTGTCAATGTTCAGGAGAAAATAGGGGAAAGCTTTTATATGCATTGATAGTAATTTGAGTGAAAGTTGTTGCTATCAATGACAGCACAGACATTCAGTCAAATTGTTGTCAAAATAATTAGTATGTAATGCAATTACTACCTGCTATATATTTGATACAAAATTTTATTGAAAAGTGTTGGTGCAACAGCTTTCAGTCTATGTATTCTAAAATAATCATCATAAATTTCAATCAACCCTTTCTAACGGATTTGCAGAACAATTTGACTGTAAGTTGTTGCTGACTAAGGCACAACAACGTTATAAAATTGTTGTCCATAAAATCACGCGGCGCTCAGTATTACTATCAAAGTAGAGTGAGTATGTGGCCAAAATACGCTTTGCCTGCACGAAGGAAATATTTCACCTAGTTACCGCGTGTACGTTTCTGTTCGATCAATGCACAAATCTGTCAACGAAACATACACGCCGTTTGCTAAGCATTCATTCTTGGTGAGCGCGCGTAATAGGCCTAAGCTCACTTTACCTAAATAGTAATAGTAATTGCACGTGTGTGGATATAATTCGACAATGTTGTTGGTGCCTTAGACACCAACAACTTAAAGTCAAATTGCTATTCAAATCCGTAGCGAGAGTCAACTAAAAATTATATATAGTATAGCGACTGAAAGCTGTTGTAGCAACAATTTTCATTCAAATTAATATCAAATCTGTACCAAGTAATAATCGTATTACCTAATAATTATTTACTGAATGTTGTTGCTGTCATTGATGGCAATAACTTTCACGCAAATTATTGTCAAAATATATATAAAAGCTTTCTCCAATTTTCTGGAAATTGACACAGTTGCGCTAAACAGTATTGAAATGCAGGCCGTCGAATGTACTGCCGTCAATAGTACGCCCTACGCGCATGCTTACGCTTCCAGTGCACGTGCAGGCAGGTTGATTTTGTTTGAGAAATCCTGGCCTATACAGACAATAGACAAAACGAATATGGCGTCCAATAGTTACAACGATTATGGAGTCAGGAAATTGGATGCTGCGTAACTTTGCATGCTGGGTAAATTCAACAGAAATCAGCAGGCGTCTCATATCTCGTGTAAAGGTGTCTATATTTAATGGAACACGAGAGCTTTAAGAATGAGTTTTATCATGCATTCTAAGCGTAAGAGCATGTCATCGGTCACCAGTAACATGGCAAATTAATTAGCATTTTAATCAGAATCTTATTGTTAGAGGGTAGCCCGAGTTGCCAAGAACTAAAACTTATTTCATAAGAGCAAACAGCACAAAGGTAAACGTGACTGATAAATTAAAACTTATTTATAGCTTTGAGGTCAAATTACACGCATTTCAAGATGACCAGAGAAAGGCATCTCTGTGCTTCACGTGACGATTGCTAATGTATGTGCAGTGGCATATGGCCCACATGGAATCACTATCTTTAGAATTACTCGTTATTATCCGATAAACGTCCGATATAAAACTAAGGCCAGATCAAAATAACAATAAAAGCTATCTTTGTGCTTCACATGACGATTGCTATAGTATGTTCAGACATTCAGTATCACATGGTCTACTCGGAATCATTATCATTATTATGAAATAAACATCCGATATCAGATTACAGACATCAAATTATGCACATATCAAGATGGCATTAAAAGTATCTTTGTACCTCATGCGGAGCTTGTTACAGCATGCCCATTGACATATGGCCTACATGGAATCATTGTCTTCAGAATCAGAAATCAGTACTCTTATTCTTTGATAATTGTCCAGTATCAAATCACAGACATCAAATTACGCGCATATTAAGATGACAATAAAATGTATCTTTGTACTTCCCTTGAAGATGGTTATGGTACGTCCATTGTGATTATAAACGTGAAGGCTTATGCTACATGGAGTGATTCATCTGATATTGCTAATGAGTAAACCACAATTCCAGAATCTTTGTCTAGAGGAGTGTATTTTCAGCCTCTCACTTCTGTAGTAGAATTTTCACCGGTTGTAGAGAAACCATTCTCACCAAAATCTTCACAGTAATTCCAATACTGTGCGCGGTCTGAGGAAAGTAATTCAGGTTTCCATGCAGCTATGACCATCTTTTCTAGGAATATATAGTTCAAAGTTGTTAGAATTCTTTCTCTGCTTAAAGTCACCCGCTAACTATATCATGCTCTCAGCCTTCAAAAGAAAACAACTTTTACATGACTGGTGCTGTAGTAGTAAAAACTTCCTACAGTTGCAATCAATCTTTCTTCACTTTTGACCACTGTGACTTGTCCTCCGCCAAAATCTTTAGCTTCCTGAGCTTCATTCTTGATCTGAGCGTACTGAGTCCTGTCTTTTTAGGTCACTTCGCAGCACGCGATATCCAGTATGCACCGAGGCAATGATCTACAGGCTGAGACCTACTGGAACAAGTATTTTGGCCTGAAACCGGATGGGTCTTGATTTCAGACTCTGTTGTGGTATCTTTTGATGCTGCTATAATCAGTGAATGAATAGAAGCAGAATGCTCATATGAATCCATGTTTGCTGATCATAATAGCTCTGATAAGAATTAGTTTCCGTTGTGTAGCTTAAGCGCGGATTTTTTAATAACAAAAAGGTTCTTTCAATACTTAGAAGTGTTTCAAATGGCGACAGCTCTAAGGCACAAGATGTTTGGTCAGGATACCTCATGAAACGTGCTGTAAACACCCATGCGGTTGCAATTTGACATTGTGTCTAAAGATTGGAATCAATAGATCCATTTCTATCCATGCCTCACCAATTTCTAGCTAAGTGTTGCGGAATGTGTACATGCGTTTGAATAAACCGTAACACTTTAATTGAACACTGAATTCCCAGAATTGCAATTTCAAGATAACTATACATGTTAGCTGGTGGACATTATGAAACTAATTTGATGAGTTTGTGGCAGACCTGGGCCAGTTGATTGTGACGTCAGCTAACAAGTGACGAATTTTCTTTATAATGTCAGATACGTGAGTCACAGATGTTTCATGGTCAAAAGAATAAACGTAAAGTTTTTGATTGAAGCTGCATTTCGCTAGGTTTTTATTTAGAAATCCAACTGAAGGCTAAAAAATGCGGGAAATCGAAGCTACATATGTGTAGGTGTTGAAGAACAAATGTCACACGTGACCAATCCCGGAAATTCTTTAAATTTACATTTCCTCAGTGTACGTCGACTGCATTTCTGTAGCCAAAATCAGTTGAAATCTGACGTAAATATGTGTCGATGCTGGTAGGAGAAAGGACACAGGATACCCCCCCCCCATTTGGTGGTGGGTGACACCTGCTTCAGCCTCCCCTCTAGAAATGCACCTTCACACGGACATGCATGCACATGCAACATTCGATGCACTGTCCATATGGAGCATAGGTTAACAATAAGTGCTAATAAACCTAGTAGATCGCTATGAGATGCTGTTATCATCATCATGTGTACGTGAGAAGGCTTGTTTTCATAATCCCAAAAATGTGTGATTTTGTACAGATATTAATTAAATGGGATTTGTATCAGGATTAGAAGGTACACATTAATGATGAGAATAACAGTAAAAACTAAAATTTTATGAATTCAGTATCGACATTGTCAGTGGCTGCGGCACGAGGCGAGGGAAATGTCTTGCCCAAGACTGCTTTGTACATCACATAAAAATGTGCACGAAGATATTTCATATGGTTATTTTAATTAGTATTAAAGCAAAATAAGGATGTTTTTATCATTCAGATTGCAGGAGATGGCTTCTCATAGCCTCTAATTTTCAAGTTTTCTGGGAGAAGACTGCACCCCCTCCGAAGGACCCGTATTTTGGAATGGTACCACCCCTTCCCACACATTCCACTAACCTTGCCCCATGAGACACACATGCCCCTTTCCCCCGCCCTCCCCCGCCCACCCCACTCCCAATACACATTTTCTGGTGCCACCGCTGCAAAATCCACCCACTCCGGCCTTCGGATAAATTTGCTAATTACCCACGCAAGGTTTGCAGTAAATGATTTCTGTAGCTTAATAGCAGATTTTTTGAGTCAAGAAACAATAATGAATAATATTTTTGGATTAAACACAAATCAAAATGTTCCTGGACCATTGCTAATAGTTGGTTAACCCTTTAACCCTCGAATTTCTTTTTAAAATTTTCAATTTTCTCATAGAAAATGTCCATTTGCAGACCGAGAAAATACTATTTTTGAAATTTTACCACTGGAATGACTGACCAGCCATTAGTGGTAAATTTTCAAAAATAGTCTTCTCTTGGTCTGCAAATGCACATTTCTCCAGACCACTGCAGAAGCCGGTTTTTTGGTTGATATGGGTGTTAAAAATAAGATTCTGTTAGTGAGTCTATATTTATAAACAATAACAAGCTTGCATGCTGTTGATAGTCTTCACTTCTATTTATGACAAATTACGCTATGGCGCACGGAACAATGAATGCAGGCTAGGCCTTATAGTAGGGCAGATATGTGAAAAAGATGTTCCATTCTGGCAGAAAGCATGACATTTGGGATATAGGTGGTTTAAGGTATCCTGATCATAATTAGATGCGGTGCCACGTGATTCTACCAAGGGAACTCATTCAAAATGGCGGATTCAAAATGGCCGCCTTCTCAGAGGAAAATTCGCATTACTCAAGCTCTAGACGGAGTGGAGATATTGGGATTAATGTCAATTTAGGGGTTTCATGGGTCAATCATTATAATTCTACTCACTACAATGTATATATCAATCCTTCCATAGCGACCACCTGTGTTTGATGTCAAAAGACGGTGGCTCTTTAAGATGTGTTATCTAAAAGATCCATCTCTTGAGAACAAAAGCAATATAGCATCTAGAAATAGTTTAAATTACTGATTTCTTAATATCGAACCAAGTAATGGTCGTTATGGATACGTTCAATTATCTTATTAGAGTATGCAAGGCTATACATGATGCTGTTGATTGTTGAATCATGATTCACAGACGTCACACGCACTGTGCACCGCATGAGCACAACTGTGTACAAGGTAAGTTGGATTTATAGCATTTGCATCTGCCAATGCAATTACTTTTGCAAGCACATTTCACGAGTTCCCGGCATGCCTTAGATGCGTCTGCAAGCAAACTCCATTGCGGTGACCAAGTGTCTCCATCTCTGACCCAACCCCAGTCAGCTGGCGATGGCGTTTTTGCATTTGCGTGGAGTGATTGGCCCAAAAAATGACCTGCCTGGAACGCAGCACGTTTGGTGTGCTGCAGCAGAGCTGCACTGGTCGGAGGAATGTTTTCTAGCTGCCTGTTGCCAAAAGCGAAAAGCCGTTTTCGTGCCTCATTAACCTTTGACAATGGTGATGTGCGTTTGTACAGTACGACGACAAACCTCTCCAGCGTTTCCATGTCATTGTCACACAGAGACGCCGGGGCATCAGACAGTCTCCTAAATAGTGACTTGAATAGGTCTTAAGTCCTCCAAACTTCCCATGCTGTCTTCTTGCCAATGCCACAAAATGCAGACAGAGTGTCACACCCAGAGAAAGCATGCATAAATAGCAGTCCTTGTGACGCGTCTGCACCCAAAACTGTTGCAATGCCATGAGCTGATACATAGCGGAAGGTCTTCCCATGGCCAAATGCGACCCAGAGATCACACCCATGAAGAAAGTTTGCTGTCCGTATGGCTAGGACTACGACGTCTGTATCTGTAGCATGAATCATTATTGTTCGATAACCTTGGTGATATGCATGGAAGGCGTGGAGCAACATTCTACCACCTGCTTCATCTTGCATGCATAGCGCGAGTTGTGAGACGTCATGCTCTGGCCTCATCAGCACGTTTTCCTCACATGTTGTGACGAGTATCCTTCCTTCTGGTAGCTCGAATGACTCCAATGTATGTGCGAGAAAGGTGAAGAGGCCTGTTTTGTTTGCACCAACTCGTAGGAAAGTTTTCCAATTTTGAGGGAGTCTTGTACTCGATGCAACACGAAGAGCGTCACCATGTCCCCGTAATTCGCTAGCGTGTGTCTTCAAGCTTCCCGCCTTATACACGTCCCATACAACATCCAATCTTTTAACCGATCTCCACTTCAACATCTGGACAATCAGCTGCACGAGCTACTAATGCTTCCAAACATCCCATCAGATCTGATTTGCTGCCTTGGCGCATTGCGTTGCTCTCAGCAAGTGATGGGGGCCACGGATGATTCTCATGCTCAAAGAATGAATCAAGGTCTCCGTCTCTGGATTGGCAGGAAATGTACAGTCTAGAGAATAACTGTACATCTCTCTTCATTGCAACAAGCTTCTTGTTGGTTCTGGTACTCTTCCCCTGTTTTGATTTGAACAAAGCCAAATTGTTCTTTTGGATTGGGGAATATACCGATTTTGATGATACAGATAGTCGATCTGCGACGAATGCGTGGTATTGTCTGACGCCTAGTTCTTCCGCTGTTCGGATCAACCGGAGTCCGGCTACAGAGATGCCAACAAGATGTGTGCCACCTAGCACAGTTTTCTATGAGCGTCTCCGCAATTCCAGATCCATCATTCAACCTACATAGATCCAGGTATGGTGGAAGGGCATAGAGTTGCTGTAGCCTATCAAGGTTATCAGCTAATGACGTATAACTCGTAATCACATTGTCACGATTTGTGTTACTACATGGATCTATGAGATGCTCCGTTGTGGACTGCTGGCAAATAACACACAGGGGCCAGTTCGTGTGTGCTAAATCCACTGTGGGATCAGATGTCAATTTCACTTTCTTTGACATTGACCTGAATGCGAGAATATAATAGGCTATTGTATCTGTCTATAAGCAGAGCATAATACACGTGTGCGTGATTGCTATGCAGCTATGTATTCTCCTGATATATTTAAATAGTCAGTGTGAGTTTAGGAAACTACAATAATTATATGGAAATCCGCAACGAAATAATGCTTGGCGAAGCGAGGGGCTGGCATACAATTACTTTTACTGGAGAAAACGCGTAGACCAATTGTTTTGAGTAGCGAAAACTTGTTTCTAAAATGTTCCGCCCGGAACATGTGTGTACAAACGTTTAGCAATAATACTACTAATTTACAAATGTTACAACAACGACGACGACGACGACCACGACCACGACCACGACCACCACCAAAAATAATAATAATAATATATTTTTTAGCATGTTTATCTATTTAGTGTTTGTAATGGGTAAAATCATAACCAGGGACCCAAGAAACCCTTAATTTGACATCAATTCCAGCCCTTTACTCCATCTAGAACTTGAGTAATGCAGATTTTCAGCTGGGAAGGCGGCCATTTTGAATCCGCCATTTTGAATGGGTTCCCTTGGTAGAATCACGTGGCACCGCATCTAATTATGTTCAGCCTACCTTAAACCACCTATATGCCAAATTTCATGCTTTCTTCCAGAATGGAATATCTTACCTCAAATTTGTTACATATCCGCCCCACTATTATGTTGGTTATGATATTACGTGAAGATGTAAAATGTGAATGGCTCACATCAGGTCTTTTATTTTGAAGAGAAACTTCAGCATTGAACGCCTAGTTGAACACAAGACTCCAGGCCAAGGTAACAAGAACCATCAAAAAGACAAAACGCGATCACTGGCGACAATACTGCTCTGAAATCACTCGGTTCACACCCTCGAGCCAAATATGGCGCAAAGCGAAAGCTATTGCCAGCGAAAAAACCAAGTCCAAAAACCCCTTACCCACCCTCATAGCAAATGGGGTAAAGCACGCCAATGACAAGGAAAAAGCTGAAGTGCTTGCCACAGTCTTCATTGCAACCAGTAGCAACGATAACCATCACCATGAGTTTGTAGCAACGAAAACAAAGGTCGATGAGCATATCAATCACCTGTTCAGCTCAGGGAAATGCGAAGATCTTAACAACCGAGACATCAACAAAACCTTCAACAGAATGGAGCTTGAGCAAGCCCTTGGCAGAGGCAAAAGCTCCTCACCAGGTGAGGATGGCCTGAAATACGACATGCTTCATAATGCCAGAGGAGGGTAAAGAAATGTTACTCAATCTCTACAACCTCGTATGGACCTCTGGAAAAATGCCCTCAGTTTGGAAAACTGGGATCGTGGTTAATATTCCAAAACAAGGGAAGGACAAAACTGACCCAAGATCATACCGGCCAATCTCTCTGACGAGCTGTCTATGCAAAGTCATGGAGAGGATGATTAAAAACCGTTTAGAACACGAGTTCGAACATAACGGTCTACTCCACCCTTGGCAGAGTGGCTTCAGAAAGGGCAGACGCACTACGGACCACATAGTCAGACTGACTGAGGCAGCCAAGAAAGCGCTAGATGCGGGAAGAGGAAACAACAATAGGAGTTTTCTTAGACGTTGAGAAAGCCTTTGATATGATGTGGCGAAACGGAGTCCTAAAGAAGCTCTATGACTTTGGTTACCGTGGCCGCATCCTATTCTGGGTACGAGATTTTCTCGATAACAGAAGGATTAGCGTCCGCATTAATGGACAAATGTCTAGGGAACAAACATTGGAAAACGGCACCCCGCAGGGTGGTGTAATAAGTCCCCTACTGGTCAATATCATGATGAGTGATCTACCCAAAGACATTTAAAAAGACCATGCACTGGGTCCCAACGCAATAGGTGGGTCTATTTTTGCTGATGACACAGCATTGTGGAACAAATATGCGAAGATAGACCGTGCACGAAAGACCATGCAAATAGTTCTGGACATAGTCTCACGGTGGTGCAAAAAAAATGGTTTCAAACTGTCTGCGGAAAAAACAGTTCAAATCAATTTTACCAATGTTAAATACATAAGCCATGATGCAAATCTGTACCTCAATGGACAGAAAGTCAAGACATGTCCTGAAGCCAAATTCCTGGGACTAACATTTGACGGAAAGCTCACGTGGAACCCCCACATCAAGAGTCTGAGGGAGAGATGCTTCAAGCAATTAAATCTCCTTCGCTCATTAACAAAGCACACCTGGGGTGCAGACCTGCCGAGCATGCTTATGCTATCCCGCGGCCTAATCCTGTCAAGGATAGACTATGGATGCGAAGCATACGCCACGGCGAGCAAGTCACTGTTAGAAACCATTGACACCCTCCAAACAAAATGCCTGCGCATTTGCTGTGGTGCCTCACAGAGTAGCCCTCGAGACGCAATCAACGTAGAGTGTGGAGAAATCCCATTAGATCTGCGAAGAGGAACGGCTTCTCAAATTCTGGACATACCTACAAAGCTCTGCACCCACCCACCCTACCAGGGAGGTATGTCTGCCATGCAAGGAGCACCTAAGACACAAGGTACTGCCCAAAAAGACCAAACCACCAGGCCTCTTAATGACAGAGCTCGCCAGTGCCACTGAACTGATAAACGTCGAAATAGAAAGCTCAAGGCCGGCTCATAACCCGCCATGGCTACTTCCGCAGATCAAGGCGCATGACAGCCTATCCTCACAGATAAGCAAGAAAGACCCACCAGCGCTAATCAAGAGCTACGCTCTGGAAAACATTGACAACAGATGGAAGGAGCACAGGAAAATCTATACCGACGCCTCCAAAATTCCCAACTCCGGCAAATGCGGAGCAGGAGTAGTCATAGGCGACCAGGAAGAAGTCCTCAAGTACAAGCTTCCGAATCACCTGTAAATATTCACAGCCGAACTGGTGGCAATTAAAAAGGCCCTAAAATGGATTAAAACAGCAAATCCAGGCAAATACGTTATACTCACAGACTCACTAAGCTCGGTGAAGAGCTTCAAATCTAGCAGCAGCAAGAGCAGGGACAACCTAATCAAGGAAATCCGGCAGCTGTATGCAACTGTGGTGACTGACAACAAAACCGTGGACATCGACTGGGTCCCAAGCCATGTTGACATTAAAGGCAATGAACAGGTGGACGAGGCAGCCAAGCATGCAAGCGCTCAAAGATGGAACTATGACCAGCATATGACTCTCAAAGTCCGAAGCGAACGCCCTGGTCAAAAGGCACATCAACAGCAAATGGCAAAGACAATGGGACGAAAGCACAACCGGCAGATTCCTGTTCAGAATCGTCCCTGGAGTCAAACGCAAATACCAAAACCACATCCCAGGACGCCAAGGCGACATTGTATTACGCCACATCAGAATGGGTCGGATCAGCGTTAACCAGATACGAAAAAAACTCAACCTGTCAGACACAGACCAATGTGAGGCCTGCAAGGAGACTGAAACTCTATACCACTTCTTCCTACGGTGCACTGAATATGCAGACATTAGAAAGAAACTCATCAATACGCTGAGAAAGGGAAACTTCAATCTTGACCCTATAGAAGACAATATAGCGATGCGTGACCGACAGATCAACCACGAATTAATCAAGTTCGTGCTTGCATCGGACAAACACATCACATAATCAGAACACATTTTGTTTATCCCGAGACACTGACCGAAACGACAACTGAGACAACTGAGACACCGACAAAAAGCAAACACGTGAGACGGCACAAGAAGCACTCTTCTGCGGCCTCTACGACCCCGGCCTGTCCTGCGGCATTTACTGCCTTCCAACCCCCGGCCTCTCCTGCGGCATTTACTGCCTTCCCACCATCGACCTCGACGGTCATTGCGGCATGTACTGCCATCCCACCATCGACCTCTACGGTCACTGTGGCATTTACTGCCTCACCACCCTCGACCTCTACGGTCACTGCGCCATTTACTGCCACACTACCCTCGACCTCCATGGTCATTGCGGCCTTTACGGCCTTACCCCAACCTGCGTCTGTTAGAGACAAAAAAAATGAATGAATTGATGACCCAGAGTATGTGAGTACATGCCCCAAAACACCTGTCCACACTGTCTGGTTTTTGCCTTCTTTTTCTTTCAGCATTGTTCCCCTCCTTTTCTTTCAGAGCCAGAGCTGGAGCTAAAATGCAGCAACGAACATAGCAATGACAGACGGGCAGAAAGACAGATGGAGGAATGGAATGGTCAACAGAACAACATATGGGCCTGCCTGCTGGCGGACCGCGAGGGATATGGACGTGTGTCCATCTCATTCATGGCCCGTAGCAGGTATGCTTGTCTGTCGAACGGACTGACAAACCAATCAACAAATGGACAGACTGACGGACAATTCTGGGCACAGCAAGCTGCTGGAGTACGCTTAAGCAATGTACTTGGCCCCACTTGCTCAGTCTTCTCGGAAGGGACTTTAAATTGAGGTCCCGTCATACAGTGCCCATCACTGTGTGAACGTGAGATAGGGTTAGGTAGGCAAGAAATCTCGGCATAATCAAAGTAAACCGGATGCTGAATGGATTCGTCCTCGGATGGAACCACGCAACATACGGATTACAAAATCAAAACATAATTGCTAGAATTAGAATCTTTCGGACTTTTCGATGGGACTATGGAGGGATGCAACCCGGATGACTGATCGAGTTCGTCCTCGGACGGACGCAGTCACCATACGGGCTGCCTAATCAATCAAAATCGAACAAGTGCGCGCTGGTGCCTGCTCGGATGATGGCCAGAAGAGCAAATGGGTCCCAGGACCCGAAAGACCCCACACCCCAACCTCCCCACTCCCCCAAAGGGGGCGGGAGGTCTCTGACCTAAAGCCCCCCCCCCCTTGGGTACAGTAGGTCATAAGACCGCACGCACCTACTCCCCCCCCCCCGACCCAGCACCTAACCCATCCCTTCCCCACCCACGTTAGGTCCAGGTTAGGCCCTCCCCATCCCCCACGCATAAGCATGAGGAGCAACAGAAAAGCCATGGACAAGAACAGCAACATGAGACAAAATCGAGAGATAACGAGCAATACACACACAGAGAGACACAAGCTAATGCACAAACCGACGTCACACGAATTCACAAGAATTCAACAGAAAGCATAAAGGCCAGGCGTGAGTCTAGACCCTAGCATTGGGAACTAGCATATAAACGCCTTAAATATTACAACACACACACACACACACACACACACACACACACACACACACACACACACACACACACACACACACACATACACACACATACACACACACACACACACACACACACACACACACACACACACACACACACACACACACACACACACACACACGTTGATTTTGATTGATATTTTCGTATCAAATTTATCATACGAATTCCGTAAGGTATCAATTCACCTTTCTAGAGTATCCATCCACCATCTGACCTCGTATGACGCTATAATCAGCTCAGCGCGTGTATGATGACGTCACAATCATTACGTCACAAATGGTTTCATATAGACCGGCATCAACTCTCAAATAGTCCAACACGTGTATGAATTGTATGGCTTTGTAATTCTTTGCGATTTAATAAACATGTTGAATATTTTGAAACTAATCTGACTGGGCGCTTTTGCTGCCTTAGGCAACAACAGCACCCAGATTATTCGTTTCAAAATAGTCAATAGCTTACCGGTATAGTTTTCTGTAAATCGATAGTCAGGGAGTTCAGAGATCGATCGATCCCAACACGAGCGAGGTGTGGGTGGAGCTTAGCTAGAGATGGGCGTGGCATAGCTAAAATGGAGCGGAACACTGGAACGAACTTTAGCTTTTTGATATAGTCTGATAGCTAGTGTAAAAATGGTTCAACATGTGAAAAACGTACAAAACTTTGCATGAAAGTAAGTTTTTCCCCAGATATATTCCAAAAGAATAATGGCATCATCTACAATAAGTGTTGCGCATTATGTTCCTATTGTTTCGTTAGTTTATTTACATCAAAACAAATTCAAAATAAAAACATTTGTAGAAAAAATTGTGTCACATTTGTCCGCGATTTTCACCGTTTAATAGGGGATATTATAAACCTGATTTAACCCACCTGGGCGTTATCTGATTACGCGTGTTATGCGCTTATCTGATGGAGTTCATGACTAACTACTTACGTCATAAATTTTTACACTATCTACTATAGACTTAGCGGGAATGGTGAAGAGTTAATTACTTTCACATTATTGTATATATGTATAGCGTAGACTTTCTTCTCCCCAGGCAGACAGCATAAAATCATATTTTATGTTCCAAAACTGTTTCATAAATTAAATTCCCAAATAAATGAGCAGGGTCCTTAACCATTTAATAAACAAATTTGGTCATGAAAAATGTTCCCTTTTTTAATATCATTTTCCAGACCAAGAGAATACTTTTTAAAAAAAGTTTTAATTGGCAACTGGAATCTCTGGCTCGGTACCCAAGCCAGTCATTTAAAATAAATTAAAATAAAATAAAACTAGTACACATATTGATGCAATGCATCAAAGAGAAGAGCCTGGTTCCACTTTATTTATAAGTTCAGAAGTAAAACGTATAAAACCTCAACACATGAGTAGCATATTATATTTAGTCAACATGGGTGGTTCTATTATATTTAGTCAATGAGGATAACAAGCATATTCTATATTTATACTACTCTCTATGTATATTTGTGAAATTGTGGGCTGGGTTGGGTTAGTATGCAATAAAAACCGTCTATCAATGGTTTTAGGCGAGCCGTGTTCATCAAGTTGATTGTCTGTACGGAAATTAGTAACATTTGTAAACGTAGAATAGCTGTTTGTGATAATTCAGTTCCAGGAACTTTTCAGTAGCTATAGCACCATGGTTAACGATGTAACATTTTTTTAAAAACTCTGATTTATTTGATTTAAATCAGATTTATTTAATTTAAACGAGATTTGTTTTTTGTTGGGTTTTTTTCAAATTGTGAAAAGCGATTTTCAGCAAAAGGTGCACGAGTCATTATGAAATTTCCTAATTGCACCTATGTAGGCTTATATGATTTATTCTTTGAAACATTGCGATCGATTTTGAAGAAAAAATCGTCTTTTCAATTAAAAATAGGTCCAAATTCCCAAAAAGCATAAACCAGAGTAATATGACAAGTCATGAAAACTGGGGCTAGGAATTGTCACAGATGACGAAACGGCCACGTCCGTCGGGTTTAGTACACAGCTATGTGGATACTATTAGGGTGGCTCAATTATGGAAATAAATAATCGATTCTGATTTTTATCAATAAAGTACCATACTATACTGATTAAATAAAGGCATATGCCATTAGAAACACACATTCATATCTGCGTTGCTGTTTGGGTGACTAAAATTATGACATTTGAGATGCAATTTAACAGCTTACTTGATGATAGATTTGGTAAAGATGTCGACGATGGAATACAGCGACGTTCAATGCACGAACAGTAGTTTACTATAGTTGACTAATGACTATCTGCCAGTCAAACACATCTACAATTATCTAATCCAAAATGTTGCATTCGACCGACAAATACTCGATTATTGGTCACTACATTTAGCAGATCGAACCTGTGCTGATAGGTATGTCAATAATTATTGTATAAGCATGCACAGTTTATAGTCACTTTTAGAATGTAAGATATACATGAAAGAAAAATTAACAAAACGCAGAGTTCAAAATACAACAATCTGGACTTTTGTTGCTTTATCGTCTTTAATTAGACATGACAACTGAATCAATAAAGAAAAAAGATTACACCGCTTGACCTAGTTATTAATTGAAATTGCTAACTCTAGAATTAAAGAGAATTAAGTTCGCTGATTATTGTCTAACACTCTACAACTAAGTATATTTTTGGTATTTCACAACAGACTCAGGGGCTGCAGTGAAAGAAAGACAATTATATGGCGATTCTATGGAGTAACTAGCTTGTTTTCTGAATGACAAAGTTGTTACCTCGCTATCATTAGCTTGTTTATAGTGGCTATTTGTGGTGATTAGTAATTATTCAACACATGCATGGCACGGCGGAATATAAACGCAATGAAATCAATTATAATTATACTCATGTACTGCTAAAATGCGATTGAAAAGTACACACCTCAGATTTTAAACAACCTTGAAATTTTTGACGATTTTCCGATTTTCTCTCAATTACATTGTAAAAATCGGGATTTAAAAAAAAAATCGAGCTTCACGATTAAATTTAAAAAATCGTGCAAGCACAACAATTTCAGTTTACTATTTATTATGTTTATAAAGCCTCATTGTTCATGTATGTGTATCCACTTGAGAAAGCACATGCATTCATGCATCACTTAGCAAACGGCTGCATTGGTGCCCCAGGAGAACCACTTGAAGACCTGCACTACATGACGTTAGTAAGCTTAATCTGGCAGTTTTCTCATAGAAACTGATTTTCAAAGTATTTGCTTGTTCGCCCTATTGGATTTTACATTTCAGATAATTTTGATAGAGATGCTGCTATGTTCCAATGGCCGATAGCACACCAATTCCAACGGATTTCCATCAACCATTCAAAGCTACGGAGAGCTATCTCACAGAAATCGATTTTCAGGATAGAATGTCTGGTAGACCTCTTAGATTTCACATCAAAGCCAATGTTGAGAGACTGTTCCCATAGATTTTCACGGTTTGTTTTTTTTGGCTTACCACCTATCATGCCCGGGATCCATCAATGCCCCTTGACGTCAGAGAGTACTGAAATCTGGGAGGTAGACTTTGAGCCATTTTAGTTTTAGTAGCTCCTTAAAATCTCTGAATGACCATCAAATGTCACAGCATCAATCCCTGAGTATGTAATTGACTGTAAATCAATTAGTTCGTTTTCATAGCCGTCAGTAGTATATTAAATTGGGCTCGCTAATCTGGGGGGATTTAATTTAGGTATGACTTTTAAAGTCACTGATAAGCGATTTGGGGTAATCTAAAGCTTTAGCGTTACACGTGCACATCAATTGATTTTGGTATGAAATGAATTTAAATAAATTATGGCTAGATTCAGTCTGGTGTGTCTGCGTAAAGTCTAAATAACAACATAAAATCTTATTGTTGGAGAATCTTGTAATGTTACTAAGACAGACAAATGAGCAAACTGGAAGATGTTGTCTGTTGAACATGAAGATTGTCACAGCAAATTGGGGATTAATTTGCCAGATTAACAAATTGCTGATGTAATATCTATATGGCTCTAATCGGCCTAGTTCAGTAGCTGCTGCAGTCATGCAAAGAGCTGCACATAGTTTTCAGCTGCATTGGTGAATTCGTGCTTTCTGTGTTCAAACGGATTTGAACGGATTTGAACCATATTCTGAATTTAGATTAATAGTCGTAAATCAGCGTTCACGTTCCCGTTTCGTCAGTATCCACCAATATTTGCCTGAAGTATATCCATTGGAAAATACAAACTTCAATAATTTGCCATCATTCATAACACTAATGTAAGCACATAAATTCAGCTATGTGCAGCAGGCAAGTGAATTGCTCAGATTCCTTATATTTCATCTCAACAAAAACGGGAATCAACGGGATTTGTATTGCTTGCAATGCGTTGTTGAATTTAGAAAATTTCTGATGTTTTAAAAAAATTAAAATTGACAAAAGGATTTATTTTAAATACATGATTTTCTTTAAAAAATAATTAGCATTGTGCCGAGTGTATTATTATTATTTTCAGTCTATTGATAATATAAGTTAGAACCAGATGGTTGGCAGTGGTGAAGCTGAATGTATGTGTCTAGAAACTAATTGTATTGAATTTGTCGTCTTGAAATTTAAAAAAAACATGATTATAAAATAACATAATTTTATATTTAAAAAGACTTAACTCAATCATCTTTCAAAGAAATTATCATTGTACTGTTATCACTCTGTTGATAAGACCAGAGGCAACCACACTGTTTATAATGGTGTACAATGATTAGCAAATATCTTTATCAAATTAAATGTGGAATAGATGATAAAAAGTCAATTCAAATTTAATTTGAAGAAAAGTTGATTTAAATCAATGATTTAAAATAAATTATTTGATTTAAATTGTGATTTAAATCAGTGATTTAAATCAAGTTGATTTAAATCAGCCAACTCTGTATAGTACAACTAAATCTGACGCAGATGTTAATAAATTATTTAATATATAATTTGTTTATTTTCAGGAAACAAATATCTAAATTTAGAAAAAGATTTTAAATGGTGAGCTGGAAAGTGAACTACCTGTCATGAAGAAGCAGTCAAGTAAAGGTGTGTTGGTTGCCCACCCATTTTTGTTAATCAACCAGCATTTGATTGGCTAACATTTAGAACCTGGCTACTTCCTGATATAAGGGCGAATTTAAGCCACACCCCATGATACCTGGTCCGGGATTGAAGTAAATTTTGAAAAAAATATTGAAGATGACTGTTTTCTTGGAGAGAAACAACTTAGAGTTAATTTATTTGTAAAATCTATACAATGGTGTCTTTTATAGGATTCCCAAAGAAAAATTAACAATTGGCGAGTTAAAGGATAACTTAAATGTTTAAATCAAGACCTTTCATAGCTTATAAAACAATTATACATTTAGATAAACGTGAAGATAATGCTTCTTGAGTAAATTTTATGATAATACATTGTAACCATTCGAAATACCAATGATGCTATATAGTATATATATTAAGTCAACTCTTACCAGGCATTATGACGTTTATAATAATGTAGAAATGAATGAGTGATAACAAGGGATATTAAACTAAAGAATATTTTGTCTTTAGGGCGCAACATTTGCCAGTCAACCTAATTCCAAAATGTTCATTTACTATAAATAATAAATGGAACAATGACCATAGTGTTCACATGGATGATGAAAATATAAATATATCTTCATTAAAAATAAATTGTTAAAAATAACCATGAAACAAAAACTCAACCACAATAACCAAACAAAATATTTACAAGATATATAACTTATGTTCATATTGTCAGTTTGAAATTGACATAACTTACAATTTGCTTTAATCCATGAACAAATGTTTAGGTAATTTAATTTGGAAAGAACCCTAGCAATCTTTCTCTCTTAAAATAATCTCTAATAATAGCAAATAAACTAACATACGAATGGTGTCTTAAAAGTAAATTAGCAGTGTACAATGATCAATTCTTATACCAGATATTTGCGATCTATAAATAAATATAAGCAGGAGAAATTTGATTTTGACATATGTAAGTGCCTAAGTTGCTGAGTAAGAAACATAACTCATTGCATTTCTCCCAATCCAATTATGTTCAAAATATTGAGTAGTACACTTTATTTTGTTTTGAAAACATCCTACGTTATTACCGAGCTGTACAGTAAGACCTTTTTTAATTTATCATTGGCATGACTGACTTCAATCAACACATTTTTAATGTCTTCCCTCGGACTGTAAATGTAAATGGAAAAGGTTGACTTGGCCATTAAAGTATTAAACTACATTGTATTATTATGGTGACCCCATATTAGCTAGCCCAACAGTTATTAGTATCATGAAATATGCATGTACCATATTCTCTATTTCGTATAACAACAACATGTAACACAACTAATTGCAAAGTTATGCAGGAAAACAAGTTTTCTTTGTTTTCAGAGAAAATAATTTACCTTAATTAGGATATCTTTGACCATGACCTTTTGTTCCAAAATTGAAAAGGTTCTTAAGACAAACCAAGAGACAATCTCCGACTCAAGTTTGTTGACAACACATTCTGTATAAGCTTCTATTATAGGGCGGATCCAAATTAGAGGAATGTCTGTGAGGGGTTGCTTTCCACAGCAGATGGTCATTCCCCATGGAAGATTTGAAAACGTGATGTTCTGAGAGGCATAACATTCTGTTTCCTACATTCCGAGGGATAATATACGAGGAAATATAGGAAGGTTTTACCCTAATATAGGAATAGTAAAAGAAATTACGAAACTACTGGAAATATAGTATGCTTACTTGTAACCCTGCCAATAATTTAAGCGTGCTCAGCCATCAAGCTACTCAATAGCTATTAATATGATGAAATAAGCCACTCAGTTAATATCGTTTCACGTTGGTACAATACTGCAGAAAAGTTTGTCATCGAATCAGCCCCTTTGCATAATGCAAATATTAGATGCTTATATGGACATTGTGACACGATTCGGTATAAATTGTTTAAAAGATGGGTGACCATGCTAACAATAATTTACCATTGATTCCAATGTCAAATTTGCCCATTGGCCTATATTATCTGGAACCGAGGTCAGTCTGACCAGGAGCATTATTTAGTGATTTTCCTTGAATTTTTGGAAAACCATGATGACCACCGAAAAGGTGACCAATAGCACAATAGGACCTTTGACCCAAATTTGCTTTATATCAGGTCGTTGATTAAGAAGTAACTAGCATATTAAGACAAAAGTCTAGGGATAACGGATGGACGTTTACCATGTCATGAGACCACATAGCCTTTCAGATCAGGTGAGGTAAAATCTGCTGTAGCCATGCACCAGGTTACAACTTAATAGCTCTAAATACGAAGAAAAGTGCACTGAAGAAATGTCTTTCCCCATTATATCCCATACTGTGGAAATCTCAAAGGGTGATAACTCTGGTGTTTGAGATCTAATAAGCTTCATTTTCGCAATGCATATATTAGATGTTAATATGACCATTTTGCCACAACGTTAGTTTCAATCCATCCAGAAATAACGAAACATGCCACTTGTTTATGCTGGATGAACAGATGGCTTGGTGGCAGATGGCGTGTCATCGCTATAGCTTAGTCAACTGGCATGGCTGAGCTCACAATGCATATCAGTAAACTGATGGACACTCCTCGAAGGCATACCTCGCAGAGAGTAATACAATTACGGCACGGACAACCGTATAGAGGTTAAACGGACAAATGATGAGACTACCGTAGTTTTAATACCTGCACACCTTCTCTCTAAGATGAATGCACATAACAAGTTTCATGATCATACATATGAGTCTTGAAACTATGGACCAGACAAAAACCTACCTAGGTTGTATGCACATGGAAAGCTCCTCCATGCGCTATGGGAGAGCTCATGCATCATCAGAATGATATGGCATCATTCACCGTAGCGAGCAGCACTGAGACAGTTCCATTTCCACCCCACTTCGATCAACATGGGGAGTTTTACCATGGATGTTGTTGACAACTTCGATCATGATGAGGCCGACCTATATGGAATGTGGGTAGTCATGACACAGTAACAGCTTTGCTTCAGGAACATGTAGGCTCTACAACCTGTAAGCCAAAACTCCGAAACCAATATCCAACATGGGCTAACACCATTCAATAAGAAGTTATAATGTCAACATTTGAAGCAGTTTTTAAATCTTAACAAATTCTGATTTGCGCCCTGAATACAATGTTTCTACGTTTCCTCATTCAGTGAAGAGTGGTCTTTTGAATGATATTTTGTCGACAGATATATCCTGGTTATTTGCAAGATTACATCATTGTGAGTCCAACTATTTGAATGCAAGACCGCATGAGCAAACCATGCCAATATGGAGTGTAATCATCTCTGTCCTGACCGCTAAGGACATTCGCCTCATGTGTGTAGAATTTATGCCTGCCCTGCCATAACCAATCACGAAATATCATACAGTGTACATAGTCTTTAAAAACATGCAGTAGATCTTAGGTACATTGATCAATACAGCCATGGAAAAAAATCTACGGGAAATCTTAGGGTACCTAGATTAACCAAAAATACTGGTAACCTGTGCCGAAGGTGTGTACAGCATCGCGCGAGAAATACAGTTGATCTGGCCTGAGGACTTTTAGAACATTATTCTTTGTATGGGGGTCATTCCATATGACAAAGGTGGCATTGGGGTGTATTCGAAATATTTAAAGCGGAGTGGTGCAGAAAACATCCTCATAGAGTTCCATATTTGGAATGTTATTGAATCCATCTTTAGTGGGAAACACTATGTGATGTCATTGAAAGGACTACAGTTACTTAAAGAAGCATTTGGTAGGCGACAATGGATGGAACTTTTCAAGCAAGAGAGAAAGATAGCTATGTATAGTACAGTAGATGACAGTCAATGTGGCAAACAAGTCTCGAACTTAAAATCTGGGCCTAGTAAGGCAATTCCAGGGGAGCAATGAAGAATTACTTTGTGACTTTTGCCAATTTCTCCTCATTAATAGTAGACATGGTGGAACATTTTAATATTGGAACACTTTCGTCCATGTTCCACCTAGAAAATCTCATCCGAATTGACCATGAGCGCAATTGGACATTGCAACCCACGCAATACAAGATTTGCTACCAATTTTGCAAAATTTGCCCCCAAAATTGCCTTCCGTGGTCCTCTTTATCTTTAGAGGATATACGTAAACTTCCGGGTATGGCGCCAGAATTGTACAATGCGTTCATGGAGGGAGGATTTGTAGTGACCCATACCTAAGGACGTGGCAAAGTAATGAGAGCAGAAATGGTATAAAGCAGGCAATCAGCAATTCCCAAAAATCTTCCTCAGACAACATCGGCAGTTCCAGGAAAAACATTATGTACCATTGTGGGCGCTAATGTATCATGAAATGCTTGCAATCACCAACCCGTATTGGGAGCTGAGTGGAATGAGTACAGCATCTTGTGACTTGGAAGTAAGCAGGACTTTCAACAAGGCAACAATAGAATTTGAGCGTAGAAACATCCAATCCATTTTAGGAGTAATTCCAAGGAATGAGAGATGCTTTTCGGGCATATGCTTCACAAAATCCAGACAAAGGAGGTAATGAGAGAAGTGATAACAAGACAATTACTGAACGTCACTGGTATCAGCCAGTTAGCCTATGGGGGACTGAGAAAAGAAAGATTTATTGAAGGTCGGTTAGATTTTCCATCACAATTCATAGAACCAACCTAAAAGCATTCATGTCCATCTAGAAAATGCTGCAGCAAAGACGGGTAATTGCTATACTGTCATTGCTTGTCAGTCATCAGATGTATGTGAGCTGAGAATGATGTAGAGGCGGTAAATGCCCAAACAGTCCCTCATGCAATGTATGCTGTCATACATTGAATCGACAGGATAAGAGTGCCATCATCTGATACCAATGTATATCATCCGCATGATGTTCTACTGACTTGCATTCTTCTGGGCTTAAAAGCTGATGTCGGCGAATCTACCAGGTTCATTCCAATACATACTTTGGCAAGCTGCATAGGAATAGATGTTTGCCAGGTGCAACCCACAGTACAAATATTAACTGGTTGTGACTATACCGGTAAATTTAAGTAGGTGCCAAACATTCTGCACTGAAGGCCGATAATCATATTTGCCAAGTTTCGGGTCGATCCCTTCAGCGTCTCGGGAGAAAGTGTTTTCATGAAAAACTAGGTCATCCAAATGGCCGCTGAAGCAGTAAGTTGTTGAGTTTCGAATCAATCCACCGAGTGGTTTCAGAATTTTTAAAGACATTTCAAAAAGTTGGCCACAACCCGATATGGAAGCCGGCCAAATTCGCACCATCAATCTTATTTGAAGACACCTGGATCGCTATGTCCTAAGGATGCATCCTGCCAATATAATTGTAATCGGCCCAGTGGTCCTTGAGAACTCGTTTAACCCTTTAATGCCTAAGCCGACCAAAACACAGCCTCTGCAGTGGCCTAGAGAAATGGCCATTTGCAGAACAAGAGAGAACTATTTTTAAAGATTTACCACTGGAATGACTGGCTCTATGACCAAATCAAGTATTCCAGTAGTACACCTTTAAAAATAGTCTTCTCTTGGTCTGTAAATGTAAATTTTCCATTAGAAAATAGAAAAAATTTGAGTGTTAAAACGGTTAAAGAAAGAAAACATTGGCGGACAGACGGTCGCCATGCTATAAGCTCACTTGGCCTTTTTGACCAGGTGATCTAACTATTCAATGATCATAATATAATGGGGGAATCTAACCATGCTCCACCCATACTTTGCCCATATCATGATTAATAATTCCCTGCACTCTCTGATTCTCAATTTCCAGACAACTATACAGGTAAGCTGTTGGATATGTTGAAACTAATTTGACTGGGTGTTGCTGCTGCCTATGGCGGCAAAAGCGCCCACTCAAATTGCCTTTAAAATATTCAGCAAAATTATTATTAAATAATAAAGACATAATTCGTACAACTTGACCGACTATCAAGCGTTTATGACGGACTAAATCATGTCATTCATGACGTTGATTATGACGTCATGTTATTGACTGAGAAACTGGATTTATTAATTATATCATTAACACGTAGAGTCTCGCCGAACTACAATGGTATATTTCTGACTACCTCACGAGACAGTTCCTTACGACAGTTTCCATAAAATGAGATCAGCCTTGCGTCCAATAGGGAAAACTTTCCAGAACGCTCTGTGCGTGCAAAATCAGCTTTTTCAGTTTGTATATTATACGAGGTAATTGTTCCGAAAACAGCAGATTGTCATAGTTTGCAGATTTAGCAAAACGTTTTAAAAGGTTTTCCCTCTTGAACCCTATACATAGCCTCCCTGCACAGTGCTAAGAATGAGATGAAATGCGTTTTGAAAATTGACTAATCAAAACACTGACTAGAGGTTTTAGAGCGTATCACCATAGGACCCGTTCAGCCAAAGTTGCCTAAAATCCGCCAGTCAGTCCAAGAGGAGATACGGGCGGACAGAGGTAAGCTTACTTGGCCATTCTGCCCAGGTGAGCTAATAATAATGTCAATGACATAATAGTGATGAGGACTGTGACAATGAGGATCGATGTCATTTTGACTGTGATCATATAATAATGGTGGTGTTAGTGGTGATGACATTGTGTATAGTTGTTCTCTTCCACTCGATCGACTTTTACCACTTTTCATACATGTTAAACTGTGAAAATAATAAAATGATAGCATAAAACGTTAATAATAGGCATAGCGGTTAGTTACCCAGCCCCACTCCTAGGCCCTAATGGCCTTAGGCTAAGAAATTTCGCAGATTAGGGCGTGCTAACCACAACACCACGCAGCCCACCTAAAATAATGACTGCTGCTCCCTCTTGACCTTTGACCCCCTTCGACCATCTCTCTATGAAAATGCCTACGGCTTATTTGATATCGCTGCACTCAGAACTTTATACGGCGATATACACATAGATACATTGCTTTTCTACTTCTTTATCATTATATATGGTTCCTTATTGGTATTTATAGAATGCTATCCACTTACATCGACGGGCGTGGATTGAAAACTACTGACAGTGGTGGTAGCGGTGCTTTAGGTTTAACTTCGGCCGACTCCACTCATAATGTGCCATTCATGTCCTCGCGAGGTTCCCTTTGCTAACGGGAACGAGAAGCCACGTTTCCATATTTAGATTGCCTAACTTACGAGTTACGACCGCCCTCGGAAGTTTTCGCAACGCCAACAGATATAATATTTTAAAATAAATAATACTATCGTTTTTATTATTTATCGGTTGATTATTTTTAATACAGATAACATACAAACAGAAATTTAAAAATCTATTTACAAAATACAAATTATTAAATCAGGCCCGTAATGCATCATAAAAGACGGCAGTGGCCGTAGACATTTTTCAGACCGTAGGCATTTTTCAACCTATTCCAATAGTTCCTGGTTCGTGAGCGAACCAGGCGATAATTCTGTCTTGGCCTGCAAATGGCCATTCCTCAAGACCACTGCAGCGGTCGGTTCTGGCCGACTTACTCATGAAAGGCGTAATGAAAACATTAAAAATATTTTCTAACCACCTCTTTTCATGAACATCATGTAATGGACCTTTCCACTGTATCCATCCATCATAATCAACTACCTGAAGCATAGAATGACATCACAATCAATGACGTCATAATGACGTAGATACATACGTCACGAACGCATAGTTGAAGACGGATTATGCGTTGTTGTACGAATTGTATGTCTATGCTGTTTAATAAATATCCCGTTGAATATTTTGAAACAAATTTGACTGGGCGCTGTTGTTACCATAGGCAGCAATAGCACCCAGTCAAATTAGTTACAAAATATTCAACAACTTAGCTGTATAGATTTCAGGAAATCGATAGTCAGGGCATTCGGGGACCGATCAATCTCAACACGGCGAAGTGTGGTTGGAGCTTACCTAGTGATGGGCGAGCCGTAGCTAAAACTGGAAAGGTCCATTGAGGATCTATTTCTTGATATATCCCGCCACGTCTAGCTAAGGTCTGTCCGCTTCATATGCGTGTTTGAATCATTATTACATTCAGTAGAGGCGGGGCGAGCTGGAGTCCGATATTCACACCTTTTTCTTTTGTTCTTTCCTTTGTTCTCTCCTTTGTTATTTTTTGACACCTTTTTTCCTTTGATCTCATCGTCTTTTGAAAAGGTGTTAAAATCGGACCCAGCCCGCCACCATTCTGATGTTAGATGTAGAGGGTGACCATAAGCTCCTCCCCCTCAGTAAACCACGTGCCTCCTTTCATCCAATGAGGTGAGGTTAAGGGGGATTTGTGTAATGATTGACAAGGGTTAATGAGGGTAATTAAGGATGATTGACAGGCTACATGTCTGGGCTCGTCTTTTCCTGACCTTGTGAACTCATTGAATCCCGAAGCCCCGCCCCTTGTTAAATCACGTGCCTCCTGGCATCCTATGAGGTGAGCTTATGGGTAATTAGCGTAATGATTGACGAGGGTTAATGATGGTAATTAAGGATGATTGACAGGCTACATGTCTGGACTCGTCTTTTCCTGACTCTGGAAACTCATTCAATCGCGAAGCCACGCCCCTCATTAAATCACTTGCCTACTGGCATCCTATGAGGTGAGCTTAAGGGTACTTAGCATAATGAAGAGCGTTAATTGATAGGCGCACGTGTATAAAAGCTGCAGTTTAAAAATCTGATCTGTTAAGCCTTAACGTTTTTGATTTTTGTTTAAATGGTTTGTTCAACATTTATTATAATTATGAATACAGGATATTTTATGGGTTGTGACATGCCCATTGCGCTTGATAACAATGTGCACGTACATATCAAGAAATGCAATGACGAATTTGTAGTAGACATATGCGAGTTTAGTGTTGGTAGTGTTTACTCCACCAAGCGAGGTGTGTTTATGTATGGTAGTACATTTTAAAAGTTCGCTGCTATGATTTCTGCAATCGAAGAAACTGTGCTTAGGGCTAGGTGTTCCGATAGAGTACAGCAGATTAATTACATATACGAATTAGAACCGCAATTAAAGGTTACTATCAGCACTAAATATCCGTGCATCAAGCTAACGGTACTTTACTTTGCCAGGTCAAACGGAGATGAACCCATCGTTCAGGAGCATAGTATTCCCTAGTGGGTCATGGAGAATTCTTAAGGAGAACTTGTATGAAATTCTCGGAGCTATAACAAACGCTATGCTCGTGTAAGTATTTTATACCCGAAAAAATGAAGATTCCTATTATAGTTTAATGCGACCTAGTGTGGCCATGCAATATGGATAAAGAATCTACAACTGATCATCAATATCTAGATAAAACTCACAATGGTTGATGCGATGATCTCCAAAGATTCCAGAGATCAGTTATTAAGCATTAGATTAATGGCTGATTCATGTCATTCGGATAATGGGCAGAGAGAAATCGGACTATGCATTAATGCACCTTTACTCTCCGGCTATATAGTCAACTTAAAGTTAATAGTTGACGAAGATGTTTGGTTTGAAAAAGTCTGAACTGTAGGCAGCAGAGTAAACGTTAATTCAAAGTTAATATCGGATTGATTATACATAACTGCTACAGTTAAAGAACTTAAACTAACTACAGTTTTAGAGGGTGACACCGTAAAGCCTAAGGATTACATATTCTCGAGAGCCTGCATGACTCAATTACTGGGATTAATGTCTAAGGAAACGGCCAACATTCACGATGTAGCCGATTCTGATTCTGAAATAGACCAGGCCATTTAGAACCTTATCATTCATGTATTCCCAGAGGATCTCAGAGAGTTAGATTATGATATTCAACATGTCTCTATGGATCTAGAAGAAGAAATACTGTCGGAATTCGTACCTTTGCCGGATACCCTGAGTTCTAATGATTTATCTGATTATGACGACCCATGTTTTACATTGCCCAACCCGCCCAAAGCTGTTGAAACTTACGCTCAACCCATAGCCATACTTTATACCCCTGATACATTCCATCAAGATATAAATGAGCGTGAATATCTGAGTTTTGACTCCAAAAACGTTCCACAATCTACCAGAGACAATGGTATGGCTATTTTCACAAACTTATCGAATTTAGCAATCCATAGACTAGTGATTTCGGACTGCTACGGTTGCCAACACAACGGACCATCTCAAAGTGAACACCAGTGCATGGGATAGATTATTTTGTAAGCCTTATCGA